>PVIR01031609.1:0-19306 GCA_004026965.1 Petromus typicus
TAAGTAAATGAGGTATTCTGAGGCAAAGTCATATCAAGTTTATCATTTATATGGTCAATCTTTCACTGAAAAACCAGTCTTGTTGTATATTTGAGGATACATCCTCTACACACTACACTGGCTTAAAAATAAGCTTATGTTACAAACATTTCCATAAGTACTATTCCAGACCTTCAATTTTTTTTTTTTTTCTTCAGTACTGGAGTCAGAGATCAGCCTGGTGCCTTCTGGGAAGCGCTATGGCTGAGCTGCTCTCCATGCTCCTTGCTTTCTGCTAGAGACCTTTATTGTGTGCAGGGTCAGCAGCTTTTGCTTATATACCCAACAAATCAACTTTCAGGGGGAAGCTAACAGTTTTACTAATATTCTCATTTAGACATTATTAATATTTAAATCAAGGTAATAATACTTTGAAACTATTTACATTTTGTAAAAAGATTGATGTTTTCTCTGTTGCTCTTAGTTTTGGAATGTTTTAAACATCGTTTTGAATTTTAGGGAAAATGAAATTGAATGGTGCAGGCATTGTGATAACTGAACAAATGATTCAGGTAAGTGTGTCTACTCAGCCCATCACAGAAATTTAGGTGATATTATTCACATGTACTCTGAGATTTTGATTACCATGAAATTAGTTTTGCAGTCCTTTGATTCCCAGTATCTCTTTTCAAGAAACAGTGCTAAATATGGAGTTCTAGAAGGAAGAGAACTGAAGCAGACTATCAGAATCCTAGTCCAAGGAAGTAATGTCAAGCATAGAATGTTTTAGCAGTGGGAGAAATAATTTTATTTAAGACTTATACCCTCTATGTTCAAAAGAAATGCTTTTAAATTTACTTATGGAAACTAGACATGAAATAAACCAGATTTCTAACATGATTCTAATTCACTCCTAAACTATCATTCTATGTTTGTCTGGTCAATATGTAATTATGACAACCTACTAACATTATCATCAATTAATGCTTATTTATTGATTAATCACTAAATACCAAAACTATAGTAGTTATTGTGCATTACCTGTCTCATTTAATCCTTCCTATTACCCATTTATGAAACTGCATTTTCCTTCAACTTGGGGATGAGAGTATTGAAGTTTAGTGATGTTTAAATCATTCAACACAAGTCTTTTGAGAACATCTTCAACTTGAAACTCAAAGTTTTCGGCCTCCATCGATTATTAAGCAACTAATAATCATTCTACTATACCTCTTTTCTAGGGATAACATCAAATTTGAGAACTGATTACTTTCCCAGCATTTATCTGACATCATGAAAGTATAAATCTATACCTGTACCTCTACCTTTTTGTGTTCTGCATCCTTTAGAGTAGAAGATGTCTAGATTGCTAGAAAATCAGTGCACTCTTGTTATGGTTCCCATGTCAGCCAGTTACACACCTCCATTCCCACAGGGTCTGCATCTTCATACAACTGCTAATATATATGTTTAGATAATATAATATAATATTTGTTTAGCTAATACAAGTCTTATATTTACTGTATAAAAGAAGAAAATGTATAATTAATGTATATTAATTGTATCAATATAATATACATTATTTATATAATATATCAATATATTAATATGCATAAATCATATTAATATATGACATATTATATGATATAATATATAATTTTTATATAATATAAATATTATATTATATTATAAAATATATGATATTATATTAATATGCATTAATTATATTAATAATTAATGTATAATTAAAATAACTATTTATCTCTTTTTATATAAAACAGAAGCCTCATGAATTACATTTTCAAATTATTATCCAAGCTATTTCTTTGCCCTCTGCCCCACCCTAGCCATCTGTCTGGTCCATAAAACAGCCTTTTCTGTCCTCATGTAGCCTGTGCATAACTGTCAGAGTTCCAGTTCCAAAATACCACTTAGATATTATCATAGTCAGACTCACAAAACTAGAGGAGAGACTCTAGGTTTTAAGAGTTCCTATGCCTGTCACCTCACTTCTCCATGAGCTGTGGTGCAGAAGGCATATTGCTTATTCTATGTCCTGTGCAAAGTCATGTTTATGTTGATCTGTAAACCTTGGGGCACCTAGTGAAATAAGTCAAATACAGAAGCTTAAATGTCCTATGGCCTCTCTTATGTGAGAAACTATATAGACATTTATATGCAAATGAGGAGATAAATGAAAGACAAATAGGAAATGCGGAGAGGTTCAGAGGGCTCCTCAACTTGCCTATTCTGTTGTTTCACAACTATTTAATGCAAATGCTAACTTGTTTTATTTATACTACTAGTTCCTCTTAGTTCAATGAAAATAAAGTTTTGGGGCTAATACCTATGTATTTTTTCTTTCTAAGAGAGAAACATTTTTGTTTACATCTTGTGCCCTGAGTATCTTCTTCAAAGATTATGATACACAGTGTATTAATTATTATTTACCCCCCATTATTTTGTTAGGAAAATTTCTTCATAACACAAAAAAGAACAAAAAGAATGGTGTTTCTTCTCTCTTTTCCAGAAACATTAAATATTGTTCTTTATAATTTAGCAAGTCCTGTGCTTTTAATATGACATTTTTCTTTGAAATTTTGAGATCTTTCTTTACCTTATACTACAGTTTGGTTAAGAATTACAGAATGTAAAAGAGTAATGTTCCCATACCAGCTTATGACTCTCTGCATGGCATATTATAAAAGTTAAATGTATGTTTAAAATTCCCCACTCCAAGCTTGCAAACATTCATATGGAATACACTTGCTATCAAATTTTCATTTTAAATTTTTACATTAAAATTTTTAAATCTATTTATATCATCTATAATCTTAGCTAAATATCTTGTTAAGAGCTTTAAAATGAAGTAAAATGTGATGGAGACTGATTGAAGTGAAATTATGGCTCAGATCATTTTGTATCAAATATAGCTTCTTCTTTTTAAGGTGCATAATATTTTTGAGTCCAAAATATTTTGAAACAAAATTTAGAATCCTGCAAATAAAGTCAATCTAAGGTGAATATTTCTGTTAAACACAAAATATTTTTCTGATGGCAAATGCAAGACTTTTTCAAGTTTAAGTCGAGTGGGTATGTGCTTTTAGAAAGACAAGGAATAGAACTCAGAATACATAGCTCATGGAGTTAGTGGAATCCAGCTGAAAGGGAGTAGAATAGAGGAAGATTTCCAGAACATTACTGGGTGCTTTGTAAATATCCCTAATTTGTCCTCAGCATGGTAGGATCCTGGAGACTGAGGAGGCAGTCTGTCTATGGGGAACTCAGGGGGTCTAAGAGCCTGCTCTCCTCAGACACACTTTCCTGGCCCTCAAGCCATTTTTACAGCGGCCTGAAATGCCAGTTTCTTATGGGTTCAACAGAGAAAGGCCAGTTAAAATGCAAATAAACACACACTGCTGGAGGGAATGACACAAGAGGGAGAAAAACTCACTCAAACCTCACCTACTTCCTAGTTCTGCCGCAGGCCGGCCTGCTGAGAGAAAATTCTATATCACTTTAAAGTAAAGAACTAGATAGGGTATGGTATTCTCTAAACAAATGATGGAACATTTTTGGGTCTTGATGCTTAAATTAAGTTTCCATGCTTATATACTCCTCATTTTACTTTCTTTAATATTAATGGCATTATGAAGTTTCCCTTAACTGCATCAAATCTGTTCAAGTAGCTAATATGATATTACATTTTTAAAAAGATGTCCAAATACTGTCAAGTAAGGGCTGTGATACAGGATATAACTATGACACAAACAAGAAACAGAGCTGATCTGTAAAAACTTATGTTTGTTGAACTCCCTCACACATTATGTGCTTATCAAAGTAAAGAAACCTGGCCATAGTTATTTCCATCACAATCTACTTAGAGCTGCCTCTTTTAACAGCAATTAAAATTTCATCTTATTCACTAATGTCACTGAGAAGAAAGACACTGATTTTCCATGCGCGCGTTTCAGTTGCTTTTCTCTTTAAAGGCAAATCTCTCCTGTAATTTAAAACAGAAGAAAATCTATTCTGGATATTGAATTTGCAATTATTGATCGACTGCTTCTGGATACTCAATGGAAGTAAACATTACTACCATTCAGATTACCTTTACAATCACTAGTAATACACCCTTAGAATTTATTCTAATTGAACTGAATTCTCATTTGTATTATCATTAATTTAAAGCAGCCGAGTAATAGAAAGGTAGATTAATCACATTGATTTCACTCTCTCAGCAAAAGAAAAAAAATCAAGATTTGCCAACATGAATAATTTTCAACAAAATATTATTTACTTCTTTTCCTCTGTGATAGTGATATTGGTGCTGTTTCCTTATGTAAAGGAGCTATGTAGGACAACTTTTCTCTGTAAAACAGTGACATAGCAACAGTGCTCATTAAGCAAAGAACTCAGAAGGACAGAAAAGCCAAAAATTTTTGTATTAATTTTGTCAAATAAATTTCCTATGTTTTTATGTATCACCAAGAGTATCAGTGTGATAAAAACACATCATTTGAGTAAGAATATTTAACAACTTACATGCCTTCAAAACACTCTTATTTTCAGAACCAAAACAGTCATTTGAATAGATTGTTGGTTCTGATACTTTCTTGTAGATCTTAATTTCCAGTGTTAAGTCTAACATTAAAGAGATTCACAATAATTTTACTTCAAAATCATTCAATGTATTCTTGTTGACCAGATACTGATTTAGTTCATTACAGTTGAAATTCAAAATTATAGAAAAATTGAATGATGACTGCAACTAATACCTATGAATTTTTTCCAGAATTTGCATTCATCCTCACAAATCTTTACATGTATATCCCATCATTCATGCACACATATATGTATGATATTTTTATATTAATATATAGTATCATTTTTCATATTAGTGAATTTAATAATTTTAGTTAAAGTCACTTGAAACTCACGCATAGAGGGGGTAAATAAAGATTCAAATTCAAACTGTTAAGATTCAGAATTCAAATTCAAACCATTAATCTGTTGCCAGAGTTTCTGATCTTTACCAGTGCACTTTTACATTTCCCAAATTATATGCCATTGACACTTTTCTTTCTCCTGTTCACCCATATCTCAAGCTCTTATTCCTTAACTAATTTATCCAAAAATATTCTACCTATGCTTCCAGCACTGCAGTAGATGCCAGAAAAATAATGAAGCACTAGTGTTGTCAACATGCGAGCTTTCAATATTTTCCTAAGTACATTACATTGTTTCTTTTAATTTTACCTTTAAATTTTGTCTAGATATGAATGCTCCATGATCTGGTCTTTGTCAAAACCTTCCATTTCTTTCATAACTAAAATTTCAAAAAGTATGAAAGTTGAGAAACTAGTGCAATAAATCCCTGTGAAAGTATTTTTATAAAACAACCATGCACATCTTACTATGACCTCTAAATCTATTTCCTCTCTCTCTCTCTCACACACACACACACACACATGCACACACACATGCACACACACACAATGAAAATCTCAATGCGTATTTATGATATTTATGTAAATTATCAGGTCATTTGGTTTGTCTCTATTCTATTTGTCCTTAGAGTGATATCACTGTTATTTTCTTAGCATGCCACGTTACTTTATATCTTTAGTACTAAGAAGTTAATGTGAAATGTGACCTTTAGTACATATTATTGTTACATTTTTTATTCCATTCCTTGGATTGACTTTCATTGCCCTGTAGGCTCCATTTCCTCTACCTAAGCTTGTTCTTTACCCTCTATTTATTCCCTTCAGTGAAACCTTCTCAATCCACTTACCCGGTTAATTAGTTTCTGCACTACAGGTTACTAAAAGCATCATATGTAGTTGCACTGACTTGCTCATCATACTGCATTGCGATTACATCATTGTCTCTGTTTATCTTTGTTTCTTTCATTTTTCATTTAGGAAATGTCCTAGGGTAGGTGGCCCACAAAAGCAATCACTAATTTTTTGTAGGTGGTGAATGAATGGACTCAAAGGACCCTACGTGCCTCCTGAGTGCCTTATCTTTAAATCACTGATTCCTCCAAGCACCTTGACTTCTTATATCTGATCACACATTGACAACTCTTTTACTTGCCAAAGATACACATCTGTCATGTGAGCTGCGACGCTGGACTGTAATTACTTTCATTCTGCCTGTTCCTCTACTAGACAATAAATTTTTCTTCCAGAGGAATTTTCATAAACTGATATAGAGAAGTGGGTAAGGAATTTTTGGATAAATGAATCAACACATGACTGAGAAGAGTACTATTGCCAAGACAAAGACTTTGGATTTTATTATCAATATCTAATAGTGTTATAGAGTAGAAAAAAATAGTAAGTGTAATTCTTATTGAACATAACTATCATTTTAAAATTAGTTAATTTTACAAGCATAATATTCTGAGTATGCCTATTTTAATAGAAAAGACAGTTAATGGGATAAAGGAAAATATTTTAGTATATTATCATCACAAAGATAATTTCAGTGAGGTTTTCATTTTGGAGGAAAAATTGGAGACAGTAACTTCCTGTGAAAATAAAGCTGTATATACATAATATATAGCATATTTACATGTATAAAATTTACATAATATGCAATATATAGTATACATGGATACTGTAGTATATATATGCATACATATCTTACCATGCACTATGCATACGTATACTGTAGTATGTATGTTATGTATACACACTATAAAGACTAAACTATATAGAGAGATATGTTATATAATATACTATATATAACATATATGGTATAAAGATTTTTAAAGTATTATTAAATCTGAAATATTCCAAAGTTTAAAGTTTTTTGAGTAGTAGTATGTTACAAGCATGATGGTTGAATGTATATAACCTTTGATATAGACAGCAAAGTTAAAATATTGCATTAAATTACCATTGGGTGATGTATGCAAATTACTTGTTAACACATGACTTCTCTATTTAGAATTAGGTACTCTCTACCAGATCTATATATGCATCTGCGTATGTATGTAGGTATGGATATATGTATGTATCTACCTGTCTATTGACATGAGTAGTCTAAAATCTGAAATAAGGCAATTTTTAGGGTATTTTATATCCTAGGAACTTAAGAGAGAGTCAAACTATACAAATTCCCAGTGTATTTTTTGAGCCACTAAATTACACTGCTTTCCTAGTTTCTATTCAGTTGACTTGAACTTTGGGAATACACAGATTTAAGTTATGTTTGGACTAGTATATGTGAACCACAAGAGGAGATAAAAGCCATTTCATTGGAGAATGATTTCCTTGAACAGTTGTTAAAGAAATATCAAGTTTTATGTAAAGTTCTACATCAACTTTTGTACATAAAACTATAATTAGTCACATTACCTTACTATTTGGTAATATGACATAAACATTTGAATAAAATGATAAGCAATCTACAGCTTTCTCTCACCTCTAAACCAAAATCTTTCCCAAGAGTTTCTTTTACATTTTTAAAACCTTTTAATTAATCAGTTTAATCTGAGGATTTGAATTAAGTTAAATTTCTTAATAAAGGTCTTGATTTTATAATATATCTGTTAATGACTATCCTTTTCTAAAAAAAAATAAATCTTTCTTACTACCCACAGCAACACATACATATACCCAGAAAAGCCTAGCTATGAGTTCATGGAAGACATCAGACTAGTCTTGTGATGTAAGTAGGCTTCCAATTTATTTCCGAGGAAAATTGGGAGAGTCGATTTAAGTCAACAGATGGTTTGGGGCTTGTTTAAAGAAGAAATTATCCCACTCCATATGTAGGCTTGTGAGACATGCAATCAACTGCTGCACTTTTACACATAATTTCTAGAATCCCATTTTAAGAAACTGCACCCAGGGAATATTCAGCGGAAACTCAGTTAAGTTTAGAACTTCTGTCTTTTATACAGGAGCTAACTACTTGTTAACTTACCTGGCTGATCGTTTCTAAATAAATTGGCTTGAAGTCGCTGCTGTTTTGATACTAATTTTACCTCAAATCCTTTGAATCAATGATGCTGGTTGCTATTTGAAGCATTTCACTTGGCCATTCACGCTCCTCTCAGCCAAGGAAGCTAAAGACAATCCAGCAAATGTTGAAGAAATTGGTAATCACCTATGCAAAGTTCTCAAACAGCTATTTCACACAAGTTCACAATGTGTCTTGTTCTGACAGCATCTGTGCTTTATTCCTACCCTTCTAGTTCCGTCCTTCTTTTGGCTCAGCCGTCTACACTGCATTTGTCCAATGCCACTGGCTTCCCTCCGAGTGTAATGACTTTCCTTGTACTCTGTTAAAAATATATCCCCACAAATCAAGAAGAAGTAGATTCAGACTAAGTGGCTGAGAAGATTTACATTCTATTGCTAACCCAGTTATTACTCTGCTGAAAACCCCATAGCATCAATATAATGAATCCCTCAACTTCTGCGGCAAGCACAATTTTTCTTCCCAACCTCATTGGCTCTCCACTTTCTGCTTGACCTTTTACAATCTGTGTGCGGCAGAACTTCATTACAACCTTTTAATGATGCGCAAATGGCACACAACACCAAGGTCGCGCAAGATCCCAAGTGGAAACTTTTCAAACACCTCCAGAATAGATACTGAGAGCTCGATTAAGAAGCTAAAGAACTTCAGAGAGAAATCCTACCTTACGATTCAGTGTGTTTCTCGAGGGATAATAACACAAAACACTGACAATGTGGTGAGCTGAATAACTACCCTCCACAAACAATTTTAAGAGGAAAAGAATCTGAGTTCCCAAGCTGTAAATGGCTGAGATTCTAAATGGTTCTTTTCGTGCGCTGTCTCGTTGTTAGGAGGATAATGGCTTTAGGGTGCCAACCCAGACACTTTTCATTACATAACTCACAACACTGATGTAAGCTCAAGAAGCAAACACTTTTATATATATTTTTTTCTTATCAGCTTGAAACAGCAAAAAGCACCTCAAAACCCCATTGTGACACAGGTTGGGAACGAGAAAAGCACAAAATTACAGCGTGGCTCTTCACATGATTGCTTGACTGCAAGTGGAGGAATCTTGAAAGCACGGGGTAAGAAAGTTGAATTGTATGGCGAGACGGTATGTGGCAAGAGAGGGGAAAGGAGAGTTTGACTGTGATCAGCAATCCCCTTCAAAAAAAAAAATAACAGCAGGAATATTTTCTTGGAGAAGAAGAGTAAAGGGAAAAATTTAGTCCCATTCACTTTATATTCTAATGCTCAAGGAGACAGAGAAACAGAAGGTCTCATTCTCTCTTTGACAGTTTCAAATCAGTTCCCAAGTTGTTCCCCATTTTGTTTTCTGTTTTCTTCTCTTTCCCTATTCTTCACAGCAACTTGGAAAGACTAAGTTATGCATAACTGGGGCCGTGAAATCTCTCAAACTATGCCACGGAGAGAGGCATTTGGCTATAGTTAGTGGTAGCAGAGAAAATATTCCAACTCACTTCTCCCCACCACCATTGCTATCCCACTTAAAAATAATTACTATAATTTATAATTACTGTATGAGTGTATAGTAAGTGTCACATGTAAATACAATTATTTTCAAGTCACTTAGTTAAAGATCTTTAGTAAAACATTGACGTTAATGGTGAGCACTGCTATAAACACCCTTAGGAGAGATAAGTAATTTCTATAGGCTCCTTTTCTCCATCTGACACTTTCACAACAGCTTTAAAAGTGGCACTTGTGAGAATCCAAAAGCTATAGAATTTATAAATCCACAAGGGGTTTGGGCCTTTACATACAATATATAGTAGAAATAACAATGTCAGTTATGCTGCCACACATGAGCAGTCTCAAATTTTCTGCTCAGACACTTGTTTTTATTTTTTTCTTAGGTTTTTTTTTTTTGAAACAGGGTCTCACTTTTTGTGGTTCAGGCTGGCCCTGAGCTCAGCCTCCAACTCACATCACAGCAATCCTCCTGCCTCTGCCTCCCAAGTGCTGGGATTACAGGCATGAGCCACCACGCCCGGCACTGTGGTATGTGGTACTGGTTGCTGCTGGGTGTGGGTCTCCACACCCAGCATTGTTATGTGGTTACCGGGGAATCGAACCCAGGCCCTTGTGCTTGCAAGACAGGTGCCGGAACCACTGAGCCAACTCCCCGGCCCATGCTCAGATACTTGTTAGCCATGTGAATTTAGTACAGTTACTTATCTTCTGTTGAGCCTAGGTCTTTTTTCCAATTTGTAATAGTATCTAACTCATAACTTTATTAGAAAAATAAGTATCATATATAATTTATTGCCTTGAGCTTTCTTTTAATGGATGCTTAGTATATTATAATTGTATCAAGAGCATATCTCTTAATTTAAGTATTATAAAAAGTTATGTATGCCCATTTTTTAATCAAAAAGTCTCAATAACAATCAAAAATAAGTATTAGCTTAAAAATTATGATTTAATATTTTCCAGGAAAAGCCATCTGGCTTTGTACACTATTTGATAGAAGGGATTAAAATTGGGAATAAAAGTTGATGCATTTTATGTTCTATTCAGAAATTTGATTATATGTCCCTCGTATCCCTCCCTACCAAATCTTTCATTTATAGTGATTTCATTCTTAAGCTATTCCATTACACTGGCATCAAAAACACTGTTAAATAGAATTCTAATATACCATCGTTCACATGCAAAACTATTTTTGACACTGTGACAACCTATAGCTTTATTTCATAGTCTCAGCCAATATCGGGAACAAAGTGATTTGTTACTAAATTAACTAGCTAGGCTAGCTCAGGAAGAAATAGTAGATTGCACCATTTACCCTGTCAGGCTCTTTGCCATCGGCTCCAAGGCTCTAGCAGTCTGATGGCTGGCAGCTTTGGTAGAAAGCACAGATGGAGAATAATTGAGGTGCCCAGCTAGCACCAGGCACATTGTGGAAGCTAAGAAAAGTATTAAATAGCAATGGGAAACTGTTCATATTCTGTCGACATACAGCTGTTATACACATTTGTGAAAGAGATTACTCAGACTTCATCCTGAAGCCTGTGGGGTTGAATGTAGAAGTACTGGCATTTGTTTTAAGAGCTCTCAATATCTTGCCCAAGGAAATGAAGAAACATTGGCAGTAGAAATTATCTATAGATGAGAGGTACTGAAAAATTTACTGCTTTATATACTTAGGCCTCTAAATTAGTTTATTTAAGAAATCTCAAAAATGGCACAAATTACTGTAAATTTTTTTTTCATAATTAGACAAAGCATATGCCCACTACAACAATATTCTGGCATGTTTAGGAAGAGGGAGGGCAGCTAAAATTGATGATATATTTCTTATATTTTAATAATTTTCAAAATCTGTTTACAATGCTGAATTACCATGCACATTTCTTAAATAATTTTTAATTTCTAGTAACCTACTTACAAATTCTTCAGCATATATACTTAGCACCTATATATTATATTTCAAGTATCTAGATAAGTGGTGGAATAGAGCAAGACAAAAAATGATAAAAAATACAAGAATCTTTATTTGTATTGTAACATGGTATGAATGCTCGCTTCCAAAATACGTAAATGTTAGATTTACCTCCAGTGAAATGAGAAATGTATCCAATTCATATACTTTTATCTAATTTAACTGAAGCAGGTACTCTCCAATATAAATACTTTACCTTGACATAAAATTTCATCATGGAATGCATTGAAACAAGGTACAAGCAAATAGAGTTAAAGAAGTTAAGTTTTCATAATTCTGCAAAGTCAACTGTGAAAATAAAAACTGCCTCTTCTGGCAAGTTCCCCATGCACAGAATGCTTATCCATGAATAGCAACATGAAAAGCTCTAAACTCATTCACTTGACAAAGGGAGTGTAAAAATACTGGTAAATGTGTTCTTACCTTCCTTGTTACCATTGCCATCTGTATTATTACTATAGTCACTTCTCTGTGAATGCCAAGAAATCTTAGCTACAACTGTCTTTTCCCTCAGAAACACACAGAATGCCCTGAGATAACATCAATCTTCAATTTTATACCTTCCTTCAATATCTGACTTCACAAGGATTTCTGTTCAACACTAAAACTATTTCCCTGCTAAAAGAGTACTTGACAGATTAAATGAAATGATATGCCACCCACAAGCAGAACTAGTTTTGAAATTATACATGGCAAACTTAGCAACTTCAATTCCTTGGATGTGATTTCTGCTCTATGCAAGAAGGTCATCCTTTTCTAATGGATCTTTGGGAGGTGGATAACTAAGGGAGAAAGTGGATCTTACTTGGTGAGCTGTGTGTGCAAAGGAAACTCTGGATAATCAATGGTGACAGAGATGGAAGCCAGGATACTTTTCCATCAACCCTTGAATCAAAATGATAGCAGAATCGGTGTTATCTTCAGGCAGAGCTGACTTCTAGGCAGTAAAAGAAGGATTACAAGACTTCATAGCAGAACTTGTTAAAATCCAGTAGCAGAGTAATTCATTTCTATGCCCTGTACCTTATTCGAAGATTTTATTATGCTTGAATTTCTTTTATTTGTGTTTCTGCATGACTATCTGAGGCCTGGATAGTGTAGGATCAAATTCAGGCTCATAAACAATTCCACAGGGGCTACTTGCTTTTCCCACTCACCCCTGAAGAGGCCTTTGCACTTCTGCACACCTGAAAACCCACCTATCCCAAATGACATGGGTGCATCAGCGCCTTTAGATTCTGTTGTGATAAAAAATTCAAGTTACAGCTTACTTCTCTCCTCTTCTAATTATAATTTAAGGCCAATTTAAAACCAGTTGAGTTCTTGGGTTTTTTTTTTTCCTCCTTCAGTCTTCCATTAGTAAGCCCTAAATTACAAGAATATAAGAAGCTGTGGCGTGTCAGTCTACAGTAACAACACTTTCAGTAGAATTGCCATGGAATTACAGGAGGATAACAAAATGATTGGATGTAATTAGGCAGGAGGAACATAAGACCCAACTCCAAATGTTCAAATAATTAATCATACTTTCCAAAAGTGAAAAAATTATATGGATCTGGTTTAAAGTCAGTTTGTAAAACAGTATTTCCCTATGGAGATGAAAGCACCGAAGATGAATTAGAAGCTCTTGTAATGATTTGATTGAGTTCATGTTTACCATAATAAGTGACAGGGTCTCTTAATTTATTAAAATTGCCTGTAAGTACAATGTTTTTTTCTTATGTTTGAAATATAGTGCTTGAACTTATTTTCAAATGACATGGAGAAATTTAATGTTTTATTAAATGGTTCATTATAGGAAAATAAGTAGAGAAGTGACTACTTATCTTTGAGAAGTAAAAATAAAAATCCTTTTATTCGCACTGGTGTTACAGGATTTCTATTGTGAAACCTTTGACTTTTCTTTTGTGTTGGAAATAAAACCTGTTCAAAGGAGACAGTCAACATGTATTAATCCTTTAAATAAATTATAACCATGAAATATGGAAATTATCAGAGAGAGGTGTTTCTTTAAAAGAGTTTTTATATTATCTAGAACTCAATGAAGAGGATAAGCATTATTTCCAGAGGAAAGATAATTAACAAAGGAGATCTTCAAGTATATCTTTCTTCCCATCTTTCTACCCTGCTTCTAGACCCCCTAGAACCTGAGTTGGAAAAGTAAAACACTTCACAAAATCATACTGAAAGAGAACAAGCATGAAGTTACCAGGGAAATACAGCCAGGAGAAATTCCTCAATACACTAATTCAATTTTTGTAACATATTTAAACATGCTTCTTAAAAAAAAAAACAGACCATATGATGTCATGCTTAAAGGCCTAATTTTGGGTGATTTATCTGTGATCAAATCCCCTTATCAAGTTACTAAGCACCTATATATTAAGTTTTTCTTCTTTAAAAAGAGGATAGTAAGAGTGTCTGCCCTGTGCAATTGTGATGATTAAATATTAGAGCTAACACATGGGAAGCAACCAGAACAATACTTGACTTATGACCTGTTTTCAAATCTACTACATTTCACTGGAAGATAGAATTTATACTCAGATTCTTCTGGGCAGAATGAATTGAATGTACACCACAGTATCAAGATCCTGCCACTAAGAATATTGTGATGTTTTTGCTGTTGTTGTAAGAGTCAGAATAAGTTAGTTAAGAGAATGATTATTGATAGTACTCATTGAAATCATTCAGTGTGCTGGTGTGTTAAGCACTGTTTTAAATGTTTTGCATGTAAGTTATTTATTTCTCTACAAAAAGCTGAGATCGGTTCTTTGTTACTGCTCAGTTCAACTTGGTATGTGAAGACAGAGGTTATTTTGCTTAGGAGCAGGACTGATCACGTCATATCACATTTAGTTGTTGTTTAGCTGCTGTGACTGAATATACGAATGAACCTTCTCATGATATATCAATGAATCTCATGATATGAATAAATCTTGAAGGATATCATACCACCCAGAGGCCTCCTTTTTTATACTTCTCTGCAGTTTTAGGTGCCACTTTCTGCACATATTGAACAAGTCATAGTTTCTTGATCAGATCACCCAACAGTACCTTTTCTGTGGCTTGAAGTATATTGTTCCTTCCTATGACTGCAAACTTTTTCTTTTTTGCAGGGTCAATTTAAATACAGTTTTTTTTAGTTATACCTTCACTAGTTTTTCTCAATCCAGAATTAATCTCTTTCTATAGTTTATTGCCAGGCCTTTATATGTCTTTTGGTTTATTTGATGATACACTTATTTAGTAATTAAATATTAAATGTCAATAGTACCCCCAGCAACTGGAAACAATGGAGAAAAAAATGCCTTGTTTATAAGGAAGCTGTCATCAGAAAAGTGGACTGATGTGATAGGATCCGGTCTGCAGTCACGCTGTGATGTATGGATCCAGAAGATGAGAGGAGGAATGGGGCTTTGAATGAATTTCAGAAGGCCTTGTGGAGGAGAGGTTCGAGTATTGAGTGATGACTCCTAGGTAGGGTGTTATTTAGGAGAAGCCACTTCTTTCTAGGAAGAGGAAACCACAAGCCAGGGTAGCAGACATCTACTCATTTTCAAGCTCTAGGTAGTTTAAGAGAATGTTGCCTAAATTCTGAATCCAGTTGCTAACACAAGAGATAAATTTTCCATAAGAATCAAGTTCAGAGAATGAAGTAAGAATCAGAAACTTGCATGGACTTTGACTTTGCTTAGAGCAGAGTAGCAGTAGATTCCATTTCTCTGTGAGTGTGCACCAGGCTGCTCTCTACTATCATAAGGCATGAGCACTACTAAACAGACACACATCATGGAACTCTGTGGGTCCATGATGGACAAGAGATCAGATAAACACGTAAGAACAGTCACCCCTTAATACAGATTGAGAAGCATAAATTTATAATACCTGAAGCATAGGAGAGAGAGAAGCAAGACAGAGAAGAAATGGAGGGTCAGATCACGAAGGTAATACTGGTTAACATAATAAGATTTTATTACAGAACTCATTTTCTCTCTCAAGACTGAAAATTATTTGTTTATAACAAATTCTATTTTAGATATCACTTTTTCTTACAGCTGCTCAAGACTTTGCTACAAAACAATACTTGAGCAAATATATTTCTGGGTATAACTCGCTCCACAGCAAGAATCTGTTTGGACTCTAGGTAACAACGAAAGGGTTGTTGAGATATTAGTAGGATCAAATTGCTATTTTGAACACTGGTTCGGGTTTTCACCAAACATGTTTATATTTCTATCTTGCTTAATTACTCTGAGCTATCTGATACACATTAGGAACACAGCTCTGAATTAGATCATGTCCCTGGTCTCTGTCAATCAAGAAGTGAAACTATTGTTACATGCCCAAGAGTTCCTCTTATCTTTGGGAGACAACTTAAATTTTACACACTTGGTCAAATTTGTGTTACATAAGAATAAATTTTAAGAATCTTCTCATGAATATATTCCCTGTATCATAAATTTTGTAAAGATGAATAATGGCAAAGAAAGTCAAACTTCTTAATAGTCAATTTTAGGAAATGCTGTGAATTTTCATTTTTAGTAATGAGATATCCAGATGGAAAGGAATAATATGAAATAAAGGAACCACTGAAGAGAAAAAGGAAAATAGAGAAGGGATAGTGGATAGGAAAAGAAGATATATAACAGGTGGCTCTAGGGAGAAAGAAAGCAAAGAGGAGCAAATATTTTTCTCATGTTAGCACTTGGCATTCAGTGATTAGAGTTTCACATACTCCCTGCTGCTCCCTTGTCTATCAAAACAATAAATTTAACAATATACATAATGTAATAGCACTCTGCCACAAAGCAGGAGAAATCTGAGTCATTTGTAGGAAAACAGATCTACTTTGACATCATATTTTTAAGTTAAATAAATCAGACAGATAAGTTTAAATATTGTACAATTTCACTTGATGAAAACCCCAAAGTATAAATAATTTTAAAAAGTAAAAGTTAGACAATAGAGAACTAGATCTTTTGTAAAGTGGAGGGGATCTAAAGATGGAGAGGGGGTTAAGAGAAGGGGAGAGGCAATCAGCGGAATGAAGGGATATGCAGCACATGCACATTTAAGATAAGTGTCAACACAATGTAGTGACAACATATACCAATAAAATTCATAAAATGAGTACATAAAGTTTTATTTAGGAAATTTTCAAGCTCATAGAAGTCCAGTAAAACAAACTGAAAAGTATAGTCAGTTAAAATATGATGTCAAACTATGTATATAAGTAAATGAGGTCAATTTCAAACAATGCATTTATAGGTTAAAAAAAAAAACTGTGTAAGACAAAAAACAAAAACAAAAAACAAAAAACAAAAAACCCCAGATTTTTAAAGTTATAGTGATGACCAGTGTCTTCAACACTGTATTATCATCCTAAAGAGAAAATATTACCCTGACAGTGTGTGTTGACTGTGAAAGCCCCATACAGGTGCTCCAGGAGTCGTGTTAGGATGAGCACAGGATGAAGGTAATCTCACTACAAAATGGTTCTCACAAGATAGGTGAGTGAGCACCTGCCGAGCTGTAAAACACATACTACCTCATCTACTGTCTTCATAAACAGCTTTGATAGGAAGATACTGCTGCACTGTGGACAAAATAGCCAGCACTAGACAGTACAAATTAAACCAAATTAAGAATCCTACCAATTAATCTCTACCAATTAAGCCAAATTGAGAATCCTCTTACAAGTCTCTTAATTGTAAATTTTCTTGTCAAATCTCAGAACTGAAATTACAGAAGCTCCCACCTAAGGGTCATGATACAGACACTAATACTATAAACTCAAATAGGAGTAGCTAATTTCCTCATCCTTGTCCTATTGAAGACTAGTATGAGAGTCTAAATAAATGATACAGTAAAATATTGCTTCAAGTTTCCCTCCACATAAATTTGGTTGATTCAACTTGATTTTTATCACCACCCTATTTGATGGACTGGGATATATGTTAGAGAAGGCATAGCATGATTCACTGAAAGATATTCAAGTTAAAAAGGAGCAGGTGGCAATAAATTTTGTTTTGTGGCTTTGTAAAGTGTTGATGCTTATTGTAAATTATTCATTCTCAAGTGTATTTCTTGCTTAATTAAAAAAGCTCAATTGTGTTAATTCTTCAATGAAGTCTCTGGAGAACATAATATTTTCATGAAGAAAAAGAAAAAAATAACAAGAATATGCTATTGAAAGGGCTCAGAATCACCTCCTGGTGTGTCTTACAGATGCTCTGCAGAGCAGTGTACTGAGGGGTCTGTGCCCATCCAACACATGGCCTGGCTTCTCCCTGAGAGTGCAGTGACAGCCTCATTCTGTATTTCCCACCTGGCTTATTCACAGAGGAAAACCACTCACTCAATGACATCTTAATATAAGTGCGAGCTGCAAGTAAAAGAAGAAATTAACATTTTACTAGAGAATTGCTTGGAGTTTGTGAGCCTTGAGCAAAGTATTAAAGCAGATTATACTACTTGAATAACTAATTTCCCCACAGAGAGCAGGGGAGGGTCCTTTATTGGTCCTGGGAAGCTGAAAGCCCGAGTGTCTGAGGTCGTAACTGTCCAGCATATAAATCTACCTCTTTGTTCAATTGTATCGTGTTGTATCCTTGTTCAGAGAAACAGAAAATTAGATGGAGGAAAAGCATAAAAGGCCAGACTAATTAATCCCTAATGTTAATTTGCAGCAGACTACCTTGTCTACACCTGGCCACAAAATTTGTTGTCAAACCATGACAGTTTATTTTATGCTGAATGATGCAAAATTTTCTAACAGTGCACCACAGACTTACTATATCTCAATTTTAAAGTTGGTCAAATCCATCCTTCTAGACTTGGAAAAGAAAAAATATTTTAAAGGTCAAATTTTACTGTTAGAATATTTTCCATGGTTTATCATATAATAAATCTAAAAATATGATCCTAAGTGATTTCTGTAAGGCAAGCCAAGTCCATACCCCATAAGATCAATGCCAGAGTGTCTTATACTGAGCTAGTCTTTTGGAACCACGGGTCACTTGAATTCTGTAATTCTAGTGACTTGTATTATTTCCTTGTGATAGTTGCCAACATTATTATCTACTATAGTTTCAAACTTATTTCTTTGGTCTGTCTGCATTCATTTACTTTAAACATTTGTATATCACCATGATGTTTCAGTGTATATATACAATGTATTATGAAACCAGATGTAGCTATCTACTTTGTCCTCTCCATTTATCTGTGATAAAAACTTCCAAAACCATTTCCATTTTTGAAATATGCAGTACATTATTATTATGCATCCTATGTAAAAAAAAACTTACAGTAACTGCTTACCTCTAACTACAACTTAGTATATTTTAATCTGCATCTCCATATAACTGTTTCCCATTATTACTCTCCCCAGCCTTTGGAACTGTCTCTGAAATGATTTTATTTTATAATATAACCATATATGTGTTTATTATTTTGATTAACAATTCAGAAAATACAGCTATATATTTTCCTGTTTTGATGAATCTTTTCCTACAAAAATGACCTTTTCTCTTAAAATTACCCTTATTACCTCTTAGCGTTGTTGAACAAATGAACCAAAATGCATTTTCCATTGAAAAACTTAACATATCAAATTACTTTCTTTTTTCAGTTTTACCTCTGAAATGCACTATCTCCTTCTGTCTCTTTCCTTTCACTCATTATCCTTCCATCAATGCCTCTAGCCCTCACATGGAACACCATATCGATTATCTAGCTTCTCTCTCAATATTCTTTAAACAATTCTCTCACGTTGGCTAGGCCCATCCATCTTTCTGCATTCCTCTTTATACATAATGAATAATTGTATTTACATAGCATACAGCTCCAAAGAATTAAAGCACTTTAGATTACTTT
>PVIR01031610.1:0-19303 GCA_004026965.1 Petromus typicus
TAGGTATAATACACAAATCTGATGTTTTAAAATATGTGTACATTGTGGGCTAGCTAAATTAAGCTAATTGACATATGTATTACTTATCTTTACTCATAAACTTATCTTTTGTCTTGGCTACTGTTCTCACATTACTGAGACAAAATGCCCAACACTCACAAGTTAAGAGAGGAAAGGTTTATTTAACCCTTAGTTTGTAGAGGTTTCAGTCAATAGTGGAATGCCTCCAAAGCAGAATGGCACAGGGCAATGGGCCATCACAAAGGAGAAACAGTTCATGGGGGCCAGAAGATAGCAAAAGTCTACCTTCAGATAGCATTGGTCTGCCTCTTTTCTCTTATCCAGGCTACTGAGATTAGGAAGGTGACACGAACTTAATCCCAGCATTATGCACTCCAGTTTCAGCCACTTCTGAAAAATCCCTATGATTGCATGAGGCTTTGGGAAAACATCAAGGCACAAACCGTAACATCTTTCTTGTGATAAGGACATTTAAAACCTACTCTTCTAGTAATTTTCCAACATTAATATTGCTATTAACTGCAGTCATCATATTATGTAATAGAGTTCTGGATTTATTTCTCAACTTATTGAAATACTACACACTTTGAGCAATACCTTCAAAATATTTCATCCTTGTCCTCTCAGTTCCCGTAAGTCCGCTATGCTTTCTGTTCCTCTGTGTCTGCTTTTTTCAGATTCCACATGTGAATGAATGTGCAGTATTTATCTTTCTGGGCCTTACTTATTTCCTTAACATGGTGTTGTCCAGGCTTATCCATGGTGTCACATGTGACAGGATTTCTTTCTTATTTTTAAAGATCTATATTTGGGGTGTGTGTGTGTGTGTGTGTGTGTGTGTGTGTGTGTGTGTGTGTGTGTGTGACACTGTCTGGGCTACTGTAAATGAAGCTGTAATGAACACAAAAATGAAGATATCTTTTGAACATACTGATTTTTATCTCCTTGAGTATGTAATCACCAGTGGGACTTCTGGATCATTATTGTAGTACTATTGTGAATTCTTCTGAGAAACTTCCATACTGTTTTCCATCAACAGAGTAAAAGATTTCCATCCACTGTTTTCACGTTCCCCCAACACTTGCCTTTCATAATTTTGATGAGTTACTATAACACATATGAGGCATCAATTTGAACTTCCTTGATGAATCGTGGTGTTGATTGTTTTTTCATATGTCTTACCCATTTGTATGTGTTCTTTGAAGAAACATATTGCTATCCTTTGCTAATTTTAATAATCAGGCTAGTTATTAAATTAATTTCTAGTAGGTTAATACCTTATGTATTTTAGGTATATGTGGAGGTATTTGCTCCTATTCTAGAAGTTGTCTCTTTCCTCTGTGGTTTGCTTTGCTGTGTAGAAGCCTTTCAGTTTGACACTATACTGACAGGTCTATTTTTGCTTTTGTTTCCATGTTTTGGGGTTCATATATGGTATGGTTTATATCTAACATCCCCCAAGAGGCTCATTATCTCACTGGCAGGGTTTTGAGAGGTGACTGAATCACGGGGTCACTGTAGCTAAATGTGATGCTGAGAAAAGAAGCCTGGTCAGAAAAGGCAGGTCCCTCAAAGTCTAACCAGAAAGGTGTATCTCCCTTTCCATCTTGTATCTTTTCTCTGCTTCCTGGCTGCTATGATATCAGCCTCATTCCAACTACCATGCCCCTCTGCCATGTTTCTTTTTTAGAGCTGGACCAATAATCATCTCCTCCTTTAAATTGTGGATATTTGTGGGTATTTGTCCCAGTGACAAGAAAGTGGCAAAAACAGATTTTGATCCTCTGCTCTGACTACCTGACCATATGGTTTAAAGGCCTTTGGAACTTGTTTGCAGGAACAGTTTGGAAAGGTTTGGAGATGCCAACTAGAGAAGCCCTAGAATACTATAAACGAGGCTTACTGGGAGATTCTGGTTGAGCTCAGAAGACCAGAAAGCAGATAAAAAGGCAGATGGTAAAAGCCATGCTGAAGAGGTTTCAGTTGCAAACACAATCTTCACTGGCAATTGTACTCAAGACCATATGTGTTATGGTCTGGCAGAAAACTTGTTTACATTTTGTTCATATCTTGAGATTTTGCAGGAGACCGAGAGTAAGGGCAGTGGACTAATTATTGCAGCTAAGAAAATTCCAAGGCAGACAAATGTTCTGTCTGTAGCTTGGATACTGCTTGCTGTTTTCAGCCAAATTTATATGCATAATTAGGAGCAAAGGAACCATTTGAAAAGTTTCCAACCAAGTGAGATATTCCAGGCCAGCCTGTGCCACATGGCAAGACCCTGCCTCAGAACAAAAACAAAAAAATGCACCTAAATAGGATCTGAGGTATTCTCTATAAATCATACCAATTCAATAAAGTGCCAAACCACTAAAGCCACTTTCCATTTTTGTAACCCTCACTTTCAGCCTTTTCCCTGTACAAGGGTGCCATAAGCATCATAGAAAGCATAAGTCCAATTTTGCATAAGTGCCATGCTTAAAAAGCATTCAACACTGACACAAGAGTAACTACAGTTAAAATTTCATTTACATAATTACAACATCACGTAAACGGAAAACCTTCATTGTGGTTGTGACTGAGCTAGCTCAGTTCCTATCATTCCCCCCAGACTACATAGGTAATATTATTAATAGAACAGAGGAAATATTAAAAATTTTCAGGAAGCTAAGCTATAAACATTATTCTCAGTTTCATGATATGTACACATCTCCATCACTGCTCTAGGACTTTCTCTCTCTCTCTCTCTCTCTCTCTTTCTCTTTCTCTCTCTCTCTCTCTGCTTAACTGAGCCAGAAATAATCCCTAGGAAAGAAAAAATATATATTTATTAAGTTGTTAGTATGAGTGTACTTCGCACAAAAAACATGAAAAAATATGTGGTTATTATAATAAAAGTTTAATCCCCCATAATAAGAAATTGCTCGAGTCATGTGGCCTAAAAGGAGTCATTTTGTCCTTGCCATGCTCATCTTTCTCCCCTTTCACTTTGTCCAGGTTTAACTTCTGTGAGGTCACCACAATGCTTCACATGCATCATCTGAGCTGGGAACTTTTCACATTCGAGGAACTTATCACTACTTGCAGCAGACTCTTACAGTTCCCTACATGTGCAGTTACTTCCATGTAACTCTAAAGTATCTTTCAAGTATCTTCATTGCTATAAAGTAATTCCTTTTCTGAACTGTCCTGTGACACTAGATTCTTATTACCAGTAGAGGCTTGTTAATGTCTTAACCATAGTTCTATGTGTATCTTACTTATGTCTACTTTGCTGGTCCCTCTCCTAAATCTTTGAGTAGTATATTATTATATTTTGTAGGAAAGATAGTTTCTAGATTGATCTTGGAGAGTAAAATACATTTCTGCTGCTTCCCAGAAACAAATGTCAGGATGCACTTGGTGTTGACTAATGGCTGACACAAGTTTCTGCTTCTCATTAAGAAGTGATGGGTCTAATTTCTTCTTTCCTTCATTCTCTTGAATCCAAGTAATCTTAGAAACTGACTTGACCAAAGGAATCCAATGGAAGAAATGTTTTGGGCCTTCTGAAGGCAGGTTATAAAGAGTCTTGTACCTGTGGTTGAGGTGCTTGGAAGCATTTTTTTGGAAAAACTTTCCTGGGAAAATAATAAGACCATCTAACCTAAGATCAGCCATTATACAGATACCATGTACAGATGCTCTGGATAATTGTCTTATTTGAGGCAGTTACAGAAGGATTGGGCCCTCAAGTGAGTCATTATAAAAGACAAGGACATCAAAATTATATCTGATTTGGAGGCGAATATAAAGAATGTTATGTCTCAAATTGGAGATGTAGTAGCCAGGGTTGCAAGCCTCCCTAGATAAACAACAATTTGGGATTATACTGTAATTATCACCACCTAGTCTATTGAGCCAATCAGGGTTTAGACACACAGGCTTTGCAGGAATGTCTTTGTACTTTTCATATGCCTTTGCTATGTGACTCTTTTCTCTATTGGGTCAATAGCAGCTAAGTGATTATATTTATAATTATACAGTTTAATTGAGTTTTACCTACAGAATACTCACACTGTGATTTTGCTGCATAAATACCAGGACAAACAGTATTCATAGTGATTCTGATTGATAACATAGTGTAGAAGAACCACACTGCTGAGCCCAGCCAAACTTTATATAAGATAAAAAGTAATATAACAATAGATATTGTGGTTAAGTCACTAAGCTTTGGAATAATAGATAACTGATATAGGCATAATTACACATCTTATTTCATAAAATTAGGCTTTATCCACATGTTTTAACCTAGGAAATATCAGCAGAAGTAGTATTTTTCACTTCTAAGCAACATATTTACAAGTCAGTACATGGTGTGGTGTGCACTGTTCCTTCATGGAACAGACCAGCAAGGTGTAGTATAGAGCTCATTCCAAAGAAGTATAGGTGTCAAATCAAAATTCACTTGGAGTAAAGCACCATATTGCTATCAGCCACTGAGATTTGAAGATCATTTGTTCTTCCAAACCAGAATGCCCTGCTTCAAATAATATTGAATAGCCAATGGAAATCTTATGTATGATTATTTCATGGACTACATGAAATAATGGTACTCCCAAGGTACTCCCAAGATCCTCATTGAAAACTGAAGGATTTGTTTCCCCTGTTAGTAGGAGTGCTGCCAGCTAGCAGTCCTGATCTGTAAGGCAGATGCGGAAATTGCTTTCATCTAGAGAAAATGTCTTACCAATAGTCATGTCCTGACAGACATCTCATAGTTACAGACACTGGTGATGGCCATTTGTAAGACAAAAAGTGGGGTTTTTTTCTGTCTTTATCAGCATTCTATAATATATGCATTATGTAAATGTGAGAAAAATTGGAGTTCAGTGTTGCTAGATTTCTTATAACACAATTGTATGCACTGCTAACCTATTTACTAAATCTAATGATTTAACAACAAAATAATTGCTCTTAAGAGTAGATGCATTTTTAGAGCAAAAAACAAATAAAGTAAAAACCAACTAAACTAAAAATAAATCATGTCTATTGGGATGTAATCTGCTTCAGAGACTAATCAACATAAAAATGTGTGACGTTAATTTGCTTGTAACAATGTGTGCCAACTTCTAAGGACATTCCATACTGAAGAATTCTGCATAGGGTCAGTGTGAGATTGATGGCAGCACAACAGCCTCTCCCCAATCCAGTTTCTCTCTCTTTCTTCCATGACCATGACTTCTAAGAGAATCTATTTCCTAAGGAACATGAACTGTTTGACTCATTTCCTTTTGATTAGTTTTATGGTTTACCTGATATTAAAACCATTAAGAATCTAAAAAAAAAAAAATCTCATCTTGAATTCATTAAAATTTTTTTCTTTATTACAAACTATACAAAATATATAGGTTAGAGTGTTAGTGCTCTAACTACTGAATGAAGAGAAACTGTTAGGAATTAACAGCGATTTTCTCAGGCTCAGTTTTAGTGTATCTATTTTCAGTATAGTATCTTGATCCTAAAATGTGTCTAGTATTCCTCAAGCCAGAGAACTTTAGGTTTTTACCCTCCACAAAAAGATGAATCTCCAGGGCCAGGGATTTAGCTCAGTGGTTCCGGCGCCTGTCTTGCAAGTGCAAGGGCCCAGGTTCGATTCCCTGGTAACCACGTACAATACTGGGTGTGGAGACTCACGCCCAGCAGCAATCAGTACCACATACCACAGTGCCGGGCGTGGTGGCTCACGCCTGTAATCACAGCACTCGGGAGGCAGAGGCAGGAGGATTGTGATGTGAGTTTGAGGCTGAGCTCGGGGCCAGCCTGAACTACAAAGTGAGACTCTGTCTCAAAAAAAAAAAAAAAAAGAGAATCTCCAACCTTCTGACAATAGCACAGCTTTGTGGGATGAGTTTGAGAATACAGGAGCCTACTTCTGCTTAATGACTCTTTCAGTCAGTTCTCTTTTTGTAGCAATTTCTTTTCTGAAAGATAAATCAAGTAAGTTCTCTTTTGATCTCTAAGATACAGAATATTTTTATTATTTTCTTATTTTGTAGTATTTTTACTATTGTGTATCTATGCCCTTAAAGGACATAGTTGTAGCTATTTGAATTAATTCTAAATTAATGTAAGATAATTGACCACAGCAAAGCAGATCTTTCTCTTTATTTATACTTTCTTTTATATTTCAATTGAATAATATATTCTGAATACATGTCACAGATTTTTAAAAATTATTCTTAGTTTTTTATACTTTTTTGATTTTACAAAATGGGAAATTATATTATATTCACTATGCTTGCCTTTAAGGGAGGAAGAGATTGAGTGTTGGATTTTAATTTTGCTGTTGAGATCTTATGAATCAGTATTGGTTCAGTAATTGCAGTGTTTTTCACTTGAGATAGAAGAGAATTTCCTATCTTGAGTACAGTATAAATAGTATCTAAGAAGTGATATCTCATAGGGGTTAATTAGAAGATTTCCTGAATGTTATTTTTCTAATACCTTATCTGAGAAACTACAGTTAAACCATAGGTTTTCACTATGGTCTTTTAATTATTATTGATGTTAGGAACTGTGGTTTAAGTTTTCTTGGATTTTCCTGGGGCATCTTTGTAAAGCTCAAGTTTAAAATTAGAAATGCTTAATATTTTTATACAAAAAAATCTGCTTGCTTCCTCCTCACAGACTACTTGTAGGAGAATTAATTCTGAGATATGAGCCAAATGAGGCAATAAGAAACTATAAAGTCTGTAGATTGTTTTCAAAAGTAGTGTCTTAGTTACTGTTCTTCTTCCTGGGACAAAAATCCTGATACCCATACATTAAAGTAGAATGAGTTTAGTTTAGCTCAAGTCAGCAGGCTCCAAGGCAGTGTGGCATGGCAATATGCCACAGCACAGGAGAAACACTCCATGCCGTATTGCACTGTGTGACCATGGTAAGACAGAGGATGAAAAATTACTTGGAGCTGAAGTTCATCTTAACCTCCAAGAGGCCCAAATGGTCTGTTATATCAAGACTAAACTCACAGGAAGACAGCACCAACGTGAGAAACCCCTGATTTTTTTGGATCCCAAAGGCATGAGAACAAAGGTACAGAAGAAAAACAATTGCATAGGAGCTTTGATCAGAGACAAGGGATAGAACAGGATGCTATCCTAAGCAAGTTTTCAGAGCAATGGCAAGAATAAACATCCCTCTAACAGGACTCTGTTCCTAATTGTGCTACAATGTCACTCTGCAGATCTGCGTTCATCCTTAACCATCCATTCCAGGAGCTGGGTGATGTTGCTCCAGAGGTCCCTTCATCTTTACACCTATATCAGTCATTCCTCTGGGCCAGTCTCCCTACAATGGCAAGGCTGGCAGAAAGCAGCAGCACTGAGCCTGAGCCTCCCTTTCCACTATTATTCCATTCAGGCTACAAGCCTATTAGTGCCATTAAAATTGAGGGTGGGTCTTCTGCCTGCAGTTAATCCATTCAGCCTCCCCAGGACTATGCTGATCCAATTAGTGTACTAATCCAGTAATTGCACACCCATCTGTGATCTGGTCACTCACAAAACCCCACCTGAGAGGACATGAGGGATATTTGGGAATATCTCATATATAACACATAACAGATGCTTACAAACTTTCCTGCTACAGGATATAATGTCACGTGACTTTGGCATAATCTTATAAAGAGGAGTCTGTTTGTCTCCTTCCACCCGGTGCCTCTTTCATACCAGTTATTAAACATTTTGAATAGGTCCCAATCAAATCATGCAGTGTCAATCAGCTGCTGATTCTAGATCATTTTGCTATATAGAAATTATATATTTACCAGAAAAAATAAACCATTATATTATTCTGTTAGATAAGAAACAAAATTACTGCTACCAAAGAACTTTTAGACAACTACAATTATGAAAAATATATTTTAATAATTATTTAACATAATAATTAATAAATATGTTATATAATTTATTATATTACTAACAATGATTTTAACATAATTATAATTGTTTAAAAGTTCTTTGGTAGCAGTAATTTTGTTTCTTATTTGATACTCAGAAGATGTGTGGTACTTTAAAGCGAAGAATAGTTTTACAGAGTTCAAAGGAAATGGATATTTGATGATTTAAAAATAAACAATCAAATCATATCTTACTATGAATAGTTAAAGTTTTAAAAAAACTTTGAATTTGTTTAGTCCTGTGTATTTTACCAGAAGTTTTTCTGTATATTATAGCAACTAAAGCATTGTTATAAGATTATTTTTGCACAACTGTAAAAGTATTTAATGTGTTATAACTGCAATGTCCTCTTAGTAGTTATTTAAAAACTTCTCAAAGATGATAACACTATAATCCCTTGTTCTACATTACAAAGCATATTCTTCCCAAGATACTAATGCATGAAGGAAAATAATAATAATAGGTATGTGAAAATGTGTACTCAGGGAAGAATATAACCTTTTAAAATTACTTACAAATGGAAATCTGTGCACAAGGCCTGCCAAAATACATTTCATCACAATTAAAAGTAATTTTCTCTTCTTGCAAATACAATCACAAAAATACCAAATGAACTCCAAGTAATAAACTGAAGATAAAGTCTCCTAATTTCAAGTCCACATACCAACATGGTGTTTCACAAACTTTCTCTAGCACAATAGTCTTCAAACTTTCCTACATAAATAGAGTCCTTCAAATGAAATCTGAATACCCATTAACAAAACAAATTTTAAAATAAACCTTCCTGTTTTACAGTGATGAAAGTAGAGTACCCAGTTGTGCCAGATAGACTCTCTGACCCTAAAATCCAACAATTGTCTTTTCACAGCGGTCCATGAGGCACTTCTGAGAAATTTCTTACATCTTTGGAACACTTGTAACACTCACTTAACAGATATTTATATAAAAGTGTCTTCCGTGAACTCAAAACTAAGGGCTCTAAAAACTATAACCAACATATAACAGTTATCCTTTCATGAAAAATAACCATTTACAGATAGACAAGTTGGACCAAAATAGTAATGAAAACTGAAAAGGTCAAAGCCCCTCTTCTTTCTGCTGTACTGTTCTTAGTATAGGATTCTGTCTTCAAGGTTACTGCTTGGTTCATTATGACCAGAGGAAATTCATTCATGATCTTATCTGTATTCAAATAAGAGAAAAGGAAAGGGGAAGACCGTTATAAACAAGACATCCCAGCTCTTCATCTTCCTGTTAGGAAATCTTCACATAAGTTCCACTCAAGAATGAGAATAGTTTAGAATAGTTGGCTGAAATATGGAAGGTGAGAGGTGACCTTTAAAATTACATCCTTGGTCCCAGCTGCTCCAGCTGGGCCATGCGTCCCAGCTGTGAACATCATCAGTGCATTCATTCTGTGGTAAGTACGGTAACCCCACGATCCAAGCTCCTCACAGCAGTCTCCTAATCCAGTCAGATGGACAATTAAGATTACTTGGCACCGGCCCCAAATCCTGGGAGACTGAGGCTCTGGGCCTAGGAAAAGGGCCTACACAAGCAATTGGCTGCATGACAAGAAGAGAGAACTCAGTTTGTGGAAACCCAACAGTCTTAAGAGCAAGAAGAAATCAAGCCTGTTCTTGGTTCCAAACAGGGATGGTAATTCTTTCCTCAACATTAACTGCTGCAAAAATAAACTTGAAAAATAGCTTAAATCAAGATCAGTTAGGAACTTACATTCTTCACATATTTACCAAGATTGTTTCAGTATGCTAGTGCTCAAGAAATATTCTCTTTTCCAACATGTATTACCACCCTAAACAAACTGAGTTCAGTTACTAAATAGCAGATGGAATCATATAAAATGTTAATCTATGTCATGTAAATTTTCTAATATTTCTATATCATATGATGGGTTTCTTTTAATTAAGATTTAAATGATTCGGTGAATTCTAAACTATTAAAATAAGATATTTGTTTGTGATCTAACATTCTGGCTAGGATGCATCTAGAATACAGATACTGATAGCAACTGTAGGAAAGAGTCTTTGATTCATAAAGTCTTTGACTTAGGACAAGAAAGCTTTCACGTATTCATGTCTATTACATGGGAAGAGAGGTTCCATCAAGTTTTCGAGGTGAGGAAAAAAGATGTCTCCTAGATTAATCGGGTGGCATCTCCTAGCATATACAGCCCCACCAATGACTTAGTGCCTCTTTCGATAATAGGGCTTAGAAAAACTTTACAGATCTGTGTTCTGAAAGGTTTTGTCAGTGGTAACCAACACACCTTACAGAAAAGAACAATATTTAAATAATCTGGAGAAATTGGATAGAATGGTTTACAGCAAACGAAACTGTTTCAAGGATTCTTGCTGCTTCCAAGCTCTGCTGAGTTAAAGTACTGTGAGGATAAATATTTCATCATATGAAGCCTGAGACCAAGGATATAGTGGCAATGTCAGGAAGATCTAAGATGAAGATCATTCTTCTTTCCCACAAAATGCAGGCATGCAAAGCACCCTAAGCATCACATGATCGTGGCTGTGAAAGTCTGTCCGGCCCTGTGCCTGAGAGCACCATTAGCAGAAGTTCCCCAGAATGTTGACAGAGTTGCTGAGAGAAGATCGCAAGTGGTTACTTTCCTGAGTACAAATGACTCAAAAGATTAAGACAGTTGGATTAATGGGAAACATCATGGTCTCACCTTAATAGCTAAGTTCTAAAAAGTCACTGTAACTCGGTATTGTTGTATGCATGTTAGGATGTACTTGTAGGCAGGTAAAATGTTAGACAATTTGTTCTATCGATCTGTCAAACTCAGATATGGTACTACCAACTGATACTGCCAACCACTAGTGTGTTTTGAGAACTAAAATAATGAGTGTTTTGGTATTATTAATTGATAGCTACTATCACTATTGTATAGAAAAATTAATTTATACAAATACCTTCAACTTTTCAACACCTTTCACCTATGTGATGAAAGCATATAGAAAACTTATACCAGGACATTAAGTCATTAATTTAAGTCAATTTACACATGAAGCATTTTTTCTAAGATTAACTATATTTCTAGCTTTTCTGAGGTGAAATGATGCACACATGAACAAAGTTATAGTAATAATGAAAGCCTTTTAGTTGTTACAACAGAGATTCAAACTGATTCATAAAACTTCTGCTGTACCCAAAATATTTTTACAAGGATGATTTCACCAATTTGTAATTTTATTTTCATCTATGTATTATAGTCATAGACCATTATACAAATAATATTTATTTTTGGAATTTATCTAGACTTCCTTTTTGCCTAATACATATCTATATGTCTGTAGATGTTGTACATGTGCTCAAAACAATGTATTTTCTCTCAGAATTTCATGTGCAAGTAAAAATTCAAATTAATTACAGTGTTCATATATTTAGTATTCCTTATCTTTTTGTATGAGTTTTCCTAATGTTATAAAATTTTAAATTAAATTGTTAAATTGCAATCCCAACAATTTTGTCATACATTTTAAATCAATATTATTAATTACTATACTTAAAATGATGATAAATTTTTCTTATTGTTTTTGCTAGCATAAAATTCTTTCTTTATTCTAGTTTCTTTTGCCTTAGGTTGTACTATATTAACTATTATAATTTTATTATTCCAGTTTATATTTATCACCTGTAAGACCCACATCTGTTTCTTGTAATGTCTTAACATTACAATATTTAGCTTTTCACATAATAATTTTTTAAAAAATTACTTTAGAATTCATATATACTGGAGTACATATTCATATCACACATCTTTGCTCATGTGATTCTAGTCTTGTTACACTTTTTATTTTGTTTTAATAGCAATAAAGTTTATTTCTTTTTTAATTTGATTACCTTTACTTTCTGCATTATTTTGCAGTGTTTTCTGGTTTGATGTTCATTTTATAATACTTCCTTCAAATATCATCTCAGTGTGGATTAAAGTGGAAATTTTTCAAATTTTTAAATGATTGAAATTATTTTTATTATATATACTTACCAAGACACTGCTACTTCTATTTCTGTTCTTCACATACTTTAATGCTCTGTTGAGCTCTCCTTTTAACTTCTCATGTTATCTTTTCCTTCCAGCTACTTAGAGTTTCTCGATGTGGTATTCTAACTCCTATTCATTCTTCAAATACATCTACTGTAAAATTTATTCCACTTATTCTTTCTTCAATGTATATTATACACTGAATATTGACACAATTTTTTCTAGTTGCTTATCCTTCTAACATATAAATCATTTTCCTTTATTTTCTTAAATGTATTTGGATGGCAAGTATTGATTAATTTATTGTTGTTAGCAGCCATCTGTCTCAATTATCTAGTCACTGTGTAATATGAGTTTATGTGTACTAGAGGTATCAACTAACTGTGCTCTTTAAGGACATAAAAAGAAATAAAGATGAAACTTAACAATCAGCAAATTTTTACAAAGAATTTGGCATGAATGTCAAGGCAGAGTGTCCCAGGCACCAGAAACTCTGCTCTTCAGTAGGCTTTGTTATTCTTTCTTTCAAAAAGTAAAACCTTACTCAAGGTTCAACTTATGTCTCTCAAGGAGAAGAAATATTGCAAAGAACAATCTTGCTATGGTGTAATCTACCAGTCCAGAGACTTTGGAGAGAGAAATGGATTACAAATAAATGCTTGAAGAAGCACCGGTCATTCTCAGTGACTTTCATCAAGTTTCTACACAACTTACAGGTTGAAATCTTGCTGTCAATTTTCATAATAAAGTAGCAAGTAGATAGTAACTGTCCTAAATAAACAGTTAAGAAATGCTGTATCTCTAATATCAATTTTTTTCTAAATACTATTTCTCCATAAATGAAGCTGGCCCTTTTGAAGCTGAAGAGCAGAAGAATAAGGAATGTGTGGATTGCAGTACTTTATTATAAATACATGATATATTTATAATGCTTAATTATGTAAGAGAATGTCATATATGATAAATTTTATATTATATAAAAATATTAGCATGTTTTATAATATAGTTTATTGGGCAACATTATTAATTATATTGACCTGTATATCATATATTTACTATACATAATTATATGTAATATATTAAAGTATGCAATTATATTCTATATATATTACATGAAATGCAATATTATATTATATTATATTATATTATATTATATATATTATATTGTTTCCAGAAAATAATCAACCTGGAAAACTACAGATCAAAATGCCAGCCCCATTACCTTATCTTACGTGTCATTACAGAATGGCCACTGAACAAGAGAATAGTGAAGTATAATTTCTTAATACTGACCATCAACACAGTAATGACCAGTGCTTATTTTCTGCTTTGGTCCTATTTTCAGGGAATCATGATATAAAACAGAAGGCAAGAAAAAAACTCATTGTTATGCTTAATATACAGACATGCACACAAAGCCTTATGCAATTGTAGCTAGCGTTCTGGGGAGGTGACTGGGTCATGAGAATGTGATACTTATCAGTGAATTAGTCTACTGGTGAGTTTATAACATAGTGTGATTTGAGGAGGTGAAGCCTGCTTGGAGGATCTGGGGTGTGGCCACAAAGCTATATCTCTTTTCCTCTATTTTTATTAATTTCTGCTTCCCATCACCATGCTAGATTTTTCTCTTCTTCTATGCCATTCTCGCCATGACCTTGCCTTAGAGCAAGCCAACTATGAGTTAAAACTTTTGCAAACTGCGAACTAAAACAAACTTGTCTTCCTTTAGCTTGTGAACATTAGGTAATTCATCACAGGGACAAGAAAGTTAACTAAAACAGGTATGATGCCAGAAATTGGACTCATTGTTGTGACACTACTTGACCATGTGGTTCAGAAGCTTTTGTAACTGGCTTGTAGGAGTGTAGAAAGGTGTGGAGATGACAGCTGTAGAATCAGCCCTAGAATGCTATCAGCTGAGCTTGATGGAAGATTCTGCTGAGTTCAGAATACACAATTTCTGACAGAAATACTGTCAATAAAGACTGGGTTCCCAAGGTTTCAGTTGGGAGTAAGGAATCCATTGGCAGTTAGACTCCAGGCCATGTATGTTATGCACTGTAAGGAAATTTGTCGGTATTTTGCTATGTCCATAAACTTTGTGGGGAGATTGCAATTAAGGATTCAAACTAACATGGCTGAGAAAATTTCAAGGTGGCTCAACATTCAGACAGTGGCACAGATACTGATGGGAATCAAAATTAAAAGTCCCACATGATTCAGTAAGAAAGCACTGAGTTTTGCCAGAAAGGAAGTTCAGTAAACTTGAGGCTTGCAAATAACACAGCAGAGGAGAGCTTGGTTCCTAAAAAAGATTAGCACTAGAAGTCAAGTACTTTCCAACAGGACAGTAGGAAAAATATTCTGAGGGCACGAAAGGAACAGTCCAGTCCCCATCTTCACAAGCTCAAAATTGCAAAGGTGAAATATTTTCTTTGAGAAGAGATATGCAGGATATTCTGCTGCAGAAGGGCCTGAAGAATTAGTTTCCCAGGATTGTGTTGAACACTTTTGGAAGCACTTAGAGGCTTCTGTAAACCACTAGCAAAATACAAAAGCCCTGGACTGCTGTTCCAGCTGGCCCCCGACCTTGGTATCATTCATATGATGCTGGTTTCATATGGATGAAGAATACAACAGTTGGGGATCCGGGGTACTTCCATCCAGATTTCAGAAGGCCTTAAAGTCCAGGCAGTGATTCTCTGAGAGGGCAGTACATGAGGTTCTGAGAATGAAGCCAAAAGTGTCCCAACAACTTTTCAAACCCAAGGATTTGGAAAAGTCAGAATCACGGAACAGCTGAAGAAAACAAGGAGTGACCAAAACCAGCACATGAGAGAACTCATGAGGGATACAACCACAGGTAATACCACAGGGGTAGGACCGCCAGCACCCTTTGGAGTTCACATCTCACCACAGTTGCCATGCATGGGACACAGAGGTACAGGATTTAATGTTGTCCCTGCAGTGTTCAATCCTGCTTTGGTCCTATTTCTTTTGATCCTACTTTGTCTCTTTTGGAATGGGAATGTTTACCCTACACTTTTGTATGTCAGCAGTGTTGAACTTTCTTTTGATTTTTATAGGAATTCATAGTTAAGTTTGCCTTGAATCTCTTAAAGCCAGAGAACACTTTGGACTTGAACTGTTCAGCAGTGCTGGAACTGTTAGGACTTTGCCAACTCTAAGAAAGGGACTAAATTCAATTTACATAAAGAGATATGTGTAAGTCTTTTGGGGATGAGGAGGAGAGTATCATGGTTTTATCTAGATCTCCTCCACAATATCTCATGTGATCATAAGTGCAACTTTGGGGAGATAACTGAATCATTCAGGCTTGGTAATCAGTGGTTAGTGGTTAGTCTAGTGGATTGCTAGTGTGATGTTGGGAGGTAAAGCCTGATTTGAGGAGGTTGGTCACTGAGCACATGGCCTGGAAAGGTCTCTCTCCCTCTCCCCTAGATTGCTCTGTTTCCATGTTGTGGGCTCTTTCTTTTCTGCCATGTCATCTTCCTCAGAACCATCCTACTATGGAATGAAGCCTGTACATGCCATGAACCAAATTGAAACTCTCATCCTTAGGAAGTCTGTGGGTGTTAGGTATTATGTCTCAGTGATGCGAAAGTAAAAAATACCTAATCTTTACAGAAACAGAAAAAAAATACGATAGCACTGAAAAAAAATACAATTTCTAAATGGGTACCTCGATGTTATTTATTTATTAACTCAAAGATTTTTAAACTAACAGATTAAAGTTTTGGGGAAATAGATGTCCCAATGTATCATGTTATAAATCACTACCAACAACCCAGAGCAAAATATAATCTTACATGGAGTTATTCACTGTTGAGCTTGTCACTTCAATGATTGTGTTATCTGACAGTGCTACTTCCTATTCTGTGAGAAAGATATGTAAAAGAAATGTTTTCCTCTGAATTGGGAAGGCACCAATAGGCCAAAGAATGACTTGGGAAAGTCCAGTGTGGTGAATGAAATGAGTTTATTGAGGATTACAGAGCAGTGGATACTCTTAGGGCAGCTGTGCCCTTGAATTCACTCCTTACCTCCTGCTCACCAAGCTCCTGTTTAGGTGGGGCTCTCATTACACAGAAAAAAAGGAGAAGCAAGAATAGAACTCCTTGGAAGAATTACATATTTACCTGTACCCTACTAACTTCAACAGAAATTCTACAGGTCTGGCCAATCTCAGCAAGTCACACTGAGGAATTGCTCCCTTTGCTACAGATCAGAATACTGCCTCAGTTCCTGGTGAGGGCCCCACAGGACCCCTAAAGGGTGGCCCACAACAAATGGTATTGCTCTGCAGTACTATTTACTATTCTACACTTTCTCATAGAATGCACTTTGGAATATTCTTATCAAAGATGTTGCCTTCAATCGGCTCATAAAGACAAAATCTAAAAGGTTCAGAATGTGAGATGTTCTGCAGATCTGACCTGGATTTTTTAAAAAAAGATTCAATTACATAAACAAAACAAAACCAACAGCTAGGAGTCAGAAGTAGGACTGGTGGTGATGATGTGGATAGGCTAAAAAGACAGGAAATGAATGCAACCCTGCTTGGATGCTGACACTTCAAAAGGTAGCTGTAAATGACATTTTAATACATTTATCAAATGGGAATGTGTCCTATATTTTGTGGAGCTTATGCTGACTACTTAAAGTGTGGCAATAATGATGTAGAAGATCTCTTATTTTTATAAAGTAAAAGTATTTAAGGATATAATTTCATGACATCTGTAGCTTACTTGAGGATAATTTGGAAAAGGAAAAATGTGTTGCCTATGTAGAGGGAAATACAGTAGATGCAGCAAAGTAAAAACTTGGTAAACCATGATGGTAGGTACAAAGATAATCATTACACTTTTTCCCTTTTCTGTAGACTTGGAAAACCAAAACCAAACAAACAAACAAAAACCCATTCCACATAAATGAACTGCAACCAACATCCCCTGGCTTCTATAATCCAGTTCTTACATACCGATGTCTCTTAGGTACTGTTACTATTGCTGACTTCTAAACTCATGTATCTCTATGCTGCTAGAGGGTTTGGCCAGACTGAGCCTGCCTTACTAGGTCCACACAAGATTGAAAAGTGGTAACATTTCTTTTTACATCTCTCAAATTATCTATATCTCTCATTTTTCTTTTTGTCTAGATTTCTTCAGTGAGTCTTATCATTATTATGTCTAAGAATTCTTTGTGGGAACTTATTTTTAAAACAAGGGAAGGGAAGGGGCTGTGGTGGCAAATGGATTTGTTGGTCAACTTGAGTGGGGAATCAGCCTGCATCTGGGCCTGGCAGACTCAGTTTAGCCAATTCTGCTGTCAGGACTATATGAGAAAACAGAGAAGGGATTCTAGCTGATTTTCCTCAGAGCAGCTTCAGCTGTTCTCCTCAGAGGTGTCTCATTCCTCCTCTCTTTCAAAGATGGCTGCTTCTCTTCAGAGCCCCAGCCCACACTTTACCTTAGAGGTTCCCTCCTGCATTTCAGGGCAGATTCTTTAGCTCCTAGCCCTGGCATAGACACTTTAGCTTGTAGCACTGATCTTTACAACTCCTGATGCAGACAGCTCAAACTTCCCTCGAAGATCCATTGACTCCTAATGTGGACTTATACAGGACATTGCCATGAGCCCTAGGCTGTCCAATCCTTCAGATCTCTAGCGTGCAGACAGATCTTTTCCACTCTTCTACATTTCACTATGTGGGTGGCCACCACAGGCCAATCTTATAAATTGCTATTTCCAGCATTAAATGTGATTCAGAGCATGCGCATTCTTTTGAAGATCCTTGCTCCAGCCCTGCAAGCTCTTGTAAGCATTAATATAGGTGCAAAGGTTATAGTTGGAAGTCTATATTTAAAAAAAAATACTTGCATGGAATTCTGATTCATTACAAGGATTTAGAATCACTATACTGAGGTCAGCCTGGATGGGTTCAAATTCCAGCCTTAACCCTTCCTAGCTCCGGGGTATTGGTTCAATGAATTAATCACACACCCACTGCCCTTAGATTTCAATCTTCATCTTTCTCCAACTCTCATATAGGAAAAGGGGGGAATTCATCCTAACAACAATGTTTTGACTATGAGAACATCCCATCTCAAGTTTCACAAAGAGTTCTATAACCCAAATTCAAATGGAAATTTTTAGCAGATAAAAGACAATAAGGCAGATAGTTGGGGGCAAAGATACTCTACAGGAACCATTTAAATCCTTCTTAGAATCATCACCACCATTATCAGAATGGTCATTATTTCCACCAGCATAAGCATCATCATATCTAGCTATTGAGGGATACTTATTACACACCAGATATTTTGTTTATAGTTTACAAGGATTAGTTCTGGGATGCTTTTATTTTTTAATTGAAATCTTTATTGGTACATTATATATACACATCATGATAGCACACCAGGATGGGAATTTGTACCAGTATAAGACACAACTTAATGCTCATTTTTTCCCATAGCCCTACCCACCCTAACACCACCCCCATATACATAAAATTTGTTTCCTTTCTTTTTTGCTACAATCTCATTATTTTTCCCCCTTCACCCTATTTCACTTTGAGTATTTTCTATTTCACAATATATAACATACATTTCTAGAACTCATTTACATCTTTATTTTCTCATACCAGAGAAAAGATGTGATATTTGCCTATCTGTGACCTATTTATTTCACTTATGAGGATATCCTCAAGGTATGTCCATTTAAGTACAAATGATTCAAACTTAGCATTTTTTTTTAATGGCAGAGTAATATGCTATTCTGTAGAAGAACCACAGCTTTTTAATTTAGTTTCCAGTTGATGGACATTTGGGTTATTTCCAAGATTTAGCAATCACAAACTGAGCTGCTATAAACATGGGTGCACATATGTCACTGTGATATGAGTCTTTTAATTCTTTTGTGTATATACGTAGCAGAGCAATGGCGGGTCAAATGGGACCTCCAATCCTAGCTTTTGAGGAATCTCCACACTGATCTCCATGGGGTTGTACGAGTCTACAGTCCTACCAACAGTGGAGAAGGTTACTTCTTCTCCGCAGCCTTGCCAACATTTGTTGCTGGCTAATTCTGAAATGGCAGCCATTCTTTGTGGAGTGAGATGCAATCTCAGTGTTGTTTTCATCTGCATCTCTCGAATGACTAATGATGTTGAGCATTTCTTCATATGCTTCTTAGCTGCTTACTTCTTCCTCTGAAAAACATCTGTTCATTTCAGATGCCCATTTTTGAATTGGGTCTTTAAATTTGGGTGTGCTGATTTTTTTTTTTTTTT
>PVIR01031611.1:0-19281 GCA_004026965.1 Petromus typicus
GATTCTGAAGGATTTCCCGCCCACACATGCAGCCAGTACTTTGAGGTTCTTATGCTGCATGCAAAGAACATGCACAAAAGATTCTGTACTCTTCTTCCTCAAAGGGCTAATTTGCTAACGGCCGAGAATCAGGTCCTAAGCCCGTGTCCACAGGGGTGAGTCACTCCCCGCTCCCTGTGCGAAGTGAGTCGTGTCCCAGACTCCGACCTCGAGGCTGGTGGCTGCGCAGTTCTTCCACTGTCATCGGATTTATGATCAGCTTCCATTCAGGGGATGAAGATTGAGGACGCCGAGCACAGCGGCAGAGCTGACGCTTCTGTCCCCTCAGATTGTTAAACTGCTCAGGACCCGATTTATGGCGGTGGCCACTGTATTTATGTCTAATCCGTGTGATTCCGAGGCAGCCCGGGACCCGCTCATGGCGGCTGGACTCCTGTGATGTCCGTCCCCATAAAACTCAGCTCGGTGTGACATGGAGAACTGAGTCCTCGCCAGACTTTGGCTCAGCCACGGCCCCTGTGGTGACAGCTGCGGCCCCGTCTCCTGCACTGCTCCAGACAGAGGCAGAATTGTGTGGAGCCGCCCAGAGGATGAGAGGCAGCGCGCCGGGGAGAGAATGTCCTTAGCTCTGAGCTCTCGGCAGACGATGAAAGGCAACGGGGACAGCAGCCAGATGGGTCAGATGACACACAGCCTTCCCAACTCACGGCCGCTCTCGCTGCCACAGGCCAAGCTGCTGCTCCTCAGCCGACCCAACGCCCCCAGGCCAGGCCTGAGGCCACCAGCTGCCGAGTACTGAGCATGGCCCGCCCGGCATGGCAGGGCATTCACAGGCTGCCACCGCTAATTTATGTCCCTGCAGTGTGAGGACCCAGATGTGGGGCTGCAGCTGCTGCTCACAAATACAGGACGCTGTGCGAGGATTCTTCGGCCAGAGGCTGGGGACCGTCGTGTGCACACACAGGCATGTACACAGGCAGCCACAGAGGGGTGCAGAGTCCAGGTCCCCAGCCCCGGAGCACAAGGCTGGGCGGGCGAGTCGTCTGGAAAGGGCAGGTAAAGCAGCGCTTCTGCAGGCTGAGGTAGGAGGGTGGAGGGGGCAAGTTTGAGTCCAGTCTGAGCAGCTCAGAGGCTTACTGAGACCTTGTCTCAGAAATTTAAAACCACTTTCTGAAAGGGTTGGGATGTAGCTTCGTGAAAAGTCCTGGGTTCAATCCTCAGAGCTTCAAAGAGAAGTTCAGAGGAATTTTCCCGACCGCAGTTGAGAACTAGGAATCCCAGTCACTTTGTCATCAGGAATGGCCTGGATGTTTAGAGGAAGTGAAAATAAATACATTAAGAAGGAAGCAGCTGAGAAGGGAAACGGGAAAACAGTGCCCTGATGCCTTTTATAGCACCCTACTCCGCATGCACCCGCAAGTGTGTGCTACCCCGTCTGTCTCTGTAATCAGTGTACTAAATGGCTTTTGCCAGGGAAGGAATAGAAGCGGCCAGAGGCCCCACCTAGACTGATTAGGAGTCTGTGCTGCACAGAACTGAACGTTTGGTGAACTACAGCTGCTCTAGACGACAGAAGGGTTAGAAAGGTGGCATTTGGAGCCTGGCATCCTCCTGCCTCAGCTTCCCAGAGTGCTGGGGTTACAGACATGTCCCACCACCCTTGATGGCCCCCGGATTTTTATAGCCTGATTCAGCCACGTGACCCAGTCCCCTGAGCCAGGCATTACTGAACCCTCACAGGCAGGGCTTCTGCAGCAGACAGCCGTGGCACCCCTCAAAGTATCTTGGGGTTCCAGTGATGTCGCGTAAACAAGCATTTTATCAGAATGCCCAGCATGTGATAAGCATTTAACTAATTAGCTATTTTCATTAATGAATAATAAGTCTGATCAGGAAAAAAGTGTCCCTACAGAAGCTGGCCTACTTTAACCCATTGCAGTACTGGTGATAGGACAATCTAGAAATCTTCCAGAATATTCTGGAACATTCTGAAAGCCAATCCATGGCCTGACACATTTTAGAAGAAATATATGTGGATTGACATTTTGACATCTTTAATGTTCGGTAGCTATGCTCGTGACTTAGGCTAAAAGGAACTCCTTTCTGTTAATAAAGCCTAGCGAAGAGTGAGGGAGGTCTGTAAGGGCCTGTGTGAGCCGAGAAAAGGCTCACCAGGACTCAGTGGAAGCTGCCGGCCTTACAGGGATCGTGCTGTGGGAGAACGCAGCTTTGGGGTCACAGGTGGCCTTGACTGGTAGCTGACAGAGAAGACAGAAATTGAAATGTAAAGGCGGGACAGCGTCCTGGGGCTGGGGACAATTAGAGGCCACTCTCGGCTCCGGGTCATTAGGCACGGCCCACCGGGCTCCGGCGCTTCCCCATCTGTCCGAGCTGCGTCTTCGCGAGAGGCACAGTTCCCACGGCTCCAGGTGACACCGTTACAGGGCACAGAGCCAAGTCTGGCCCGCTCATCTGGGGCAGTGTCCCAGGTTGCGACAGCAGGCCGGGCCACGGAGCAGGATCAGAGTGCTGGAAATTGATATCCAGGTGGAAGAAAAATGACTGTCCGTGGTTCTCAGTCCTTAGGCACATCTGTGGGTACTGAATTTGTTTTTTGGTTGTTTTTTTTTTTTGAGATAAGGTCTCGCTTTTGGAGTTCAGGCTGGCCCTGAGCCTGAGCCCTTGAATTCACAGCAATCCTCCTGCCTCTGCCTCCCAAGTGCTGGAATTACAGGCATGAGCCACCATGCCAGGCACTGTAGTATGTGGTTCTGATTGCTGGTGGGCATGAGTCTCCAGGCCCAGCATTGTTGTATGTGATAAGCAGGGATCGAACCTGGGCCCTTGCACTTGCAAGGCAGGTGCCGGAACCACTGAGCTAAATCCCCAGCCCTGAATTTGTTTTGTTTTCAGAAAACTTCTCTCTATGTAGCCTAGGATGGCTTTGAACTCACTGCAGTCCTCCTGCCTCAGCCTCCTGAGTACAGGATTACACAGCAAACCACCAACTACATCTGGTGTGGTGACTGAATTGTTAAGACTCAGAAAAATAACTTTCTGTATGATAAGGCATGATAAGACTTTCAGTCTCTGCAGAAAATTATGGGACAATTCTAGAATACCAAAACTATGAAGTAAATAGAAGCATAGAGTTTCATGGGATTTAGAGAACAGATCTCTCCATTCCCAGTTGTGACCCGGTGGGTCTCCAGGACTGAGGGTGCACAGGGGAAGGGTGCGTGGCAGTGTCTCTGCTTATCGCCCTCCCATCTGTCTGTGTCCCCGCTGTCTCTGGGAAAAACAACTTTCCTCTTTCATAAAAAGTCACAATGAGCTGGGCACGGGGGAGGCTGAGGCAGGAGGATTGCCACAGGCTCAAGGCCAGCCTGGGCTACAAAGGGAGACTCTAACTCGAGAGTGTAAAGAAGGCTCACAGATATTTGGCTGAGGGGGAAGCTGGGAACAGAGTCCAGACCACCCACTGAGGGCCGCAGCCTTTGGGAGGGGCCTCGTTGGAGGGTCACAGCCCGAGGGGGGCCACAGCTGGCGGCAGGTGTGGAGCAGCTGTGCACATCTGGGTTCCAGTGCCCACCTCACCGTCAGGCACAGGCTGGTCTGGTGTCCTCTGGAACTGCAGGCTGAGGGGCAGCAGTGGCTGCCGGGGCCTCCTCTGCCTCACCAAGCTCGGACTCATGGCAGAAGCCAGGAGGTACTGTGGAGTAGGGAATGTCATCTGCGCCTCTGTCACCCACCGGAGGCCGGCAGGCGTGAAGGACAGAGCCATAGTGCACACCAGGCGCAGCCGCCACCACGCCCTGGCTCTTCACACAGCCACCGAAGACCTGCGACAGAGCCGTGTCAAGTGGGCACCTCCAACTGCGGCTGCTGGGCCTCCTGCAGGGCAGGCGATTTCACCAGCGTCTCTGAGAAACACAGCCAGCAACAGAGTGGATGTGCACGTCACAGGCAGAGACTGCTCTCCCTTCACTCTGTGTTGTTTTCCAGCTCCCGCTGTAGGGCTGGCTACTCAGTAGGCATCTTGGTTTTCTCTCGCATTTCGTGTATGTGGCTTCTTAACAAAACGCATGTCTAGCCAGGTGTGGTGGTGAATGCTTGTCATCCCGGCATTCAGGAGGCTGAGGCAGGAGGATCTCCAGTTTGAATCTGGGCTGCATAGTGAGATCCTGTGTCAAAAAATCAGAACCAGGCGTGGGTAGGGCAGAAGAGAGGCGGAGGGGCCAGAGCTCTTACAGGTGCAGGCTTGGAGGAGTCATCTGCTGTGCAGGTGAGATTCAGAGCTGACAGCCATTGTGGTTTTCAAGATGTGGATGCGCTCCTAGTCATCACACAGGAATTTCCAGGCCCGGGACACAGGGGGTCAGTCCGGCGACATCCAGGCCTGGCTGCTAGACCTGCCCCTGCCTGGCAGGACCTCCGCCTCCACAGAGGGCCGGGGCCTGGCTGGGCCGGAGCGGAGTGCCCAGCACAGAAGCGACTGGGCCACCGCCTTCCTCCTTTGATTTTTATTTTCATCCGGACAAGTTTGCATTTCGTAACGATCACGTCATTCACAGATTGGGTGCGCCAGCTCCGTCCTTTTCCTCCCCCTCCCATTTCCAAAATGCTCCCTCTCGTATTTCCTGTTTCTTACCTTTCACTTTGCTCCTTAATTGGTTTATACTTTGGGCTTTGCATAGAGGGCAGATGATGCCAAATTGAAGCTTGTGTGTCTGATTGATTTCACTTCACATCATGGTCTTAAAGTGCGTCCATCTTGCTACCAACGGCCCAAGCCCACCCTTCTTTACGGCAGAGTAGTACTCCACGAGTGTCAGCGCTGCAGTTCCTTACCTACTCATCTCGTGGTAGACACACAGCTGCTTCTCAGACTCAGCTGTTGTGAGCTGTGCGGCCCTAAACGCGGTGTGCAGGTGTGCCCGCACCCTGCACGCTGACGTCTCTGACTCCCTGCAAGATGCTCAGTAGGCGCGAGCCGGGCCGGGCGGGATTTCTCCTTCCAGTTTCAGGTGTCTCCATCCTGAGCTGGGTAGCAGGTGTAGTACCAGCACCTGGCAGAGCGGCCCCCACGGGCACACTGGTGCCCCCTGGGTACTTTCCACATGAGGAGGGACCAGGAGGTGGCTCCTCAAGAGGCCCCCACGCTGGCCGGGCTGTGCCCTGCTTGGCTGTGCTCCATGGCCCTTGGCCCGAGGCGCAAAACCACTGCAGCATTCTACTGAGGTGAGTCTCAGTGGCTGAAGGGAATTTCCACAGGGCATGGAGTCACTCAGCACTTGTGCCCGCAACCCCTGAACCCAGGAGGCTGATGCAGGAGGGTCCCTGAAAAGTCAGCCTGGACTACAAAGTGAGGCCTTGTCCCAGGAAACAAAAACAAATAAATGAATACCAGAAAGGAGGGCAATATATTTATTTTTGATAGGAAGTAACACATTCCACACTCTTCTTCTTCTTCTTCTTTTTTTCTCAACCCATATTTTTATTTTTAACCTCGGAATTTCTGTCCACCAGAAGTCTGGGCTGCTCTGCAGCCCTTGGAAGCTGACAACAGTGGTGTGTGCTCGGGGGATCGCTCTAGGCCTGCTCCGTTGCTGGAGAATTCCCTTTTGAGCCGTCTGGGCTCCCATAGGCGAGCAGCGGCCACGTGGCCCGGGGCTGTCTCCTGAGACGCTGGCCCCATCTCAGGCCTCACCTGGCAGATCAGGTCTGCCTGGCAGAAGCCCTGTCCTTGTCCCTGGCGGCCCCTGCACAGTGTTTCCACTGTGACAACGGGGCCCAGCACCACCCACGCCCCGAGGTTTACAGCGGAGCAGCCCCAGGGCCTCAGTCACAGGCCACTTTGGGTGCTGCTGGCTCGAGAGAGGCCCAGGGCAAGCAATCCAGGGAGGACGCAGCTATTTGTTATTTATGGTACTGAGGACCGAACTCAGCACCTCTGCACTAAGATATATTTCCAGCCTTGCTCATAAAATCTTTTGGGACAAGTTCTCACTAAGTTGCTAGATTACCCAGGCTGGGTTCAAACTTGTGATCCTCCTGCCTCAGCCTCCCAAACGCTGGGATTACAGGTGTATGCTGCCTTGCTTAGCTTCAAAAAGATTTTTAGTATGCAAGTCAAGTAGCAGTGGTGAAATAACATAACAGTTCCTGAGTCCGTATTTCCATGGCTTCCAAATAGAACAGCTTGACATTCTCATAAATATTACAGTGTCATTCTTGTCCTGCATAATTTTAGGACCTGGGTGCTATGTTATCATTTTTATTGTTGTTTTTTTTTTCTGTGCTGAGGACTCCGTCTAGGACCTTTGTACTTAGCTAGCCAACCCTTTCCATTTTTCACGTTGAGCCAGGGTCTTGCTATGTCGTTAAGAACCAGACTGAGCTCACACCGGGACCTTCTTGCCTCAGCCCCCAGAGTCCTGGGGCGACAGGTGTGTACTCTGTGCCCACTCTGGAGGCATTCTTCCCCTGAGTATGAAAACCCAGCTTTTTGCCGACCTGGAGAAATTCCCTGGACTTTCCCCCAGATGCCGATGCTCCTGAGATGAACCAGCACCCGTGATGTGACCGACTTTGGGCTTCTCTCCCGCACGGATCTGACCCGCTCGGCGCAGACAGCTTGGGAGCCTCCTTGGCAGACTCAGCAGCGTGGTGTCACCAGGTAACGTGTCTGAGTCAGGCGTGACAACGGCTTTTCTGCATCCTGGAGGATGAGGTTATCTCCAGAGAAAAACCCTCCAACTCCCTGATGAATCATCCACTCTCGGTTGGGATGGGGTGCGCGGGATGGTTTTGTGTGAGGGAGAGACCTGGGCGCCCCTGCGCCCCGCGACTCCCGGGCAGAGTGCTGCTGGGCGGGGCTGTGCACAGAGCGTCCTATTGTCCTGGCTCCCATTCAGATGACTACAGTCACGGGGCTTTCAGCACAGCGAGCTGATGACAGGGATACTGTCTGTCCCCAAATCCAGTCCAAGCGTGGCCACAGCAGCGGGCTCACAAGCTCATGACAGGAAGGGACCCGTGTTTCTGCAGCCTGGGTTTGTAACGGGCAGAACCAGGGCGATGACCTCACACTGGGCACAGGGCTGCCGGGTCCAGAGACCCTGTTTCTCTTGAACTCTGGGAAGGTCCACACACATTGACCTTGCCTTTCCTGGACCAGGGCTGCGTCGGTGCCAGGGCCGCCCAGCGGATGAGGTCACCACGCGCTGCCCAGTGGCACGTGCAACCCCGGATTCTTTGTCAGCCGCGTCACGCTTCCTTCCAAAGAACGCGGAGGAAGGAAGCGCGGAGTCTGCGCAGCACAGCTCGGCCGCCTCCCGGTGACGGCCCGGCCAGTTCTCGTCACGGATGTTTTGCCTGCACAACCCGGGAAGCAAACCCAGTATCCCAAGTGCTCCTGAGATAGGCACGGCCAGCCCCAGGGCGAGGACGCTCCCACTGGGACTCGGGATAGCGGGGTAGCGTCCTCTGGGAACCAGCACTGGCCACCGCACCTTCCTCAAACGTGGAACTCTGTTGAGAGAGCCCGAGACAGTGCGAAGGGGGACCAGTGCCCGGGCTGGAAAACGGCCCGTGACTTCCTGCTCTGCTAAATGACGATCAGTTCTAGGCATTGTCCCCGGAGTTAGAGACATCATGTTACAGGGATCTGCGCACACCCATGTTTATAGCAGTCCAAGTCCCACTAGCGAAGTCATGGAAATGGTCTATGTGTCCATCCATGGATAAAAGGATTTAAAAAATGTGATGTTTACACACCATGGAGGACTACTCTGCCCTAAAGATGAACTTGAGTCATTTGTAGGAAAATAGATGCACTTTAAGACTATAATGTTAAGTGAAATAAATCAGATACACAACCTTAAATATTTCATGGTTTCTCTTATATCAGAAACTCAAATGAATTAAAATGTATTATGTACACACACCAACTCCACACACAAAAATGTAAACATTATGAACTGCAAACATTCAGTAATGAAAAGTTTAAAAATAAAAACAAGATTAACAGAACTGGAGAATATTTTGTCTACAATGATAAAATATACGGGTGCGGAATTCTCAGGTGCCTTTGCGAAACGGACCCCTCTGGCCAGAAGCTGCACGTGACCTTGATAACCTAAGCACTGTGGGCGTGGGCGGGGCGTCCGCACCACATCTGGTGGGTTCAGTGGGTCCAGGAAGTCTTTTTGCCTCTATTGCAAAGGCAGGAAGTAGTGAATATTCAGTGAACGTCTGCATGGCCCAGTTCGTTCTGAAGCCACCGTGGCCCCAGCGTGCAGTGACAAAGGTCATCAGCCACCTGCCTGTTCCTCTTGCATTTCTCAGGGTGACATTCTGCGTATGACTAAAGGTCCGCAGCTGCAGCCCTGTGATTCAGCAGCTCGCATCCACAATTCACGGTGAGGTCATGGCGCTCGCTCTCTCGGCATACGCTGGCTGGGGTGACAGATGCCACGTTTCCAGCCGTCTTTGGGGACGCGGATCCCGTGTCAGCTGGACAGAGGAGCCGTTCGGCGCCCCAGCGAGCCCCGCAGGTGTCCGGGGAAAGGGCAGGCAGGAAGCCGTTCTGCCTCTCTGGAAAGGATTCTGTCCTGGCCGGCTGGCTGCTGGGATAAACACAAATGTGCTGGTTTTTCTTTGTCGGGCTTCCAACGCTTGCAACTTTCCAAAAATAGATCAAACCAGCCATCACGGCACCGGGTAATACTACTACTAATGAGCAGCTCTGCCTGGACTTACATAAACAGCACTTCTGAGGTTAGCTTGGCCCGGAAGGTCTGGACACACTTTTTCTCTTCTTTTTAAAAATGTAACCTGCTTATTAATAATTACCAGACGTGGACGCCTTAACTCTGCAGACAGATTTTAACAGCAACCCGTTGAAACAAAAGATGTGAAGCCGTCACTTATAATGCTCACCCAGTGACGCTGGCAGGATGCTTCGGCCCAGCCAAAGTCACCTCTGGCCCTGGCGACCCCGGGGACCCTGGCGACCCCCCTTGGATACCCCCCTCCTGCCTTCCGAGTAGCTCCGCCCCCTTCCGCTCTTCTAAGGCTGGTTCCAGGAGCTGGGGTCAAATTGCTACATCAGCTAATTTGCATAGCCCAATGGCCACACTACATGCAAATGAGGGAGGCCGCGGTTGGCTGAGCGCTGGCCGAATAATTCCCGGAGCCGGGCCCTTTGTCCTCAGTGGCTGGGACGCAGCTGCTGGTGGTGTCGCGCTCCGGCTTGGGTCGGGCGACGAGTGACTGCGGGCACCGAGCGCGCCGCACTTAAGGGCAGGAGCGGCCCGCACTAGCGCTCTCGGTGGGGACCTGCGGTTGCAATATGACTCTGGAGGAATTCTCGGCCGCAGAGCAGACTACCGAAAGGTGCGTGGCTCCCCCGGCTGGGGCTCTGTCGCCGTGCGGCGCGTCCCCGTGCAGCGGGCCGCGCGCAGGAAAGTTTGCCCGAGCGTGTCCCGGCCGGGACGGCTGTGGCGGGGCGTGGGAGGGCGCGGGGCGGCAGGCAGGAAGCCAGGGTCCGGAGGGTCCGCACTCCCTGACGCTCGGCTCGCGCGCAGGATGGACACGGTGGGCGATGCCCTGCAGGCGGTGCTCAGCAAAGCCCTGAGTCAGCGGAGCCTCACCGTCGGGGTGTACGAGGCGGCCAAACTGCTGAACGTGTAAGTGTCCCCCGCCACCCCTGGCCATCCCGTGAGACCTCTCCGCCCCCACCCGCTGCCCGCGGGGCCCGAGGGACCCGACCGGGTGACCGCGCTCACCGCCGCCCCGTCCGCAGCGACCCGGATAACGTGGTGCTGTGCCTGCTGGCGGCCGACGAGGACGACGACAGGGACGTGGCCCTGCAGATCCACTTCACCCTGATCCAGGCGTTCTGCTGCGAGAACGACATCGACATCCTGCGCGTCAGCAACCCGGGCCGCTTGGCGGAGCTGCTGCTGCTGGGCGCCGACGCGGGCGGCGAGGGCGCCGCGCAGCCCCTGGACCTGCACTGCGTTTTGGTGACGGTGAGGGTCCGGAGGGGAGGCTGCCAGAGCGGAGCGGGCGGAAGAGGAGTATAGGGAGGACCGCAGCGGCTGCCCCGGCCCCCCTTTGGCAGGCGGACTTTCGGCCGAGAAGTGGCAGTTTCATCATCGGGACTTTCTGGGGACAGAACATGTTCAAGCAGGCTGGCGGCTGCCCAGCGGAAGGGCTGTGAGTCAGCAGGGCCGGCCTCTCCCTACCTAGCTCGCCAGGCTCGCGTGACTAATTCTTCTAGCAGGGCAGATTAGATAAAGCCACAGAAATTCCTGGCTCGCTGGGAGTAAGAAGCCAGGTTTTCTGCCAGGCAAAGCTAAAAATAGGGAGGCCCTAGGACCGACCTGTGCATTCTGAGAGAAGTGCCTTCTGAGGCCGGAGTGGAATTTGTTTTTTTTGCAATCTTGCATCTTTTGCTGGGCTTTTATGCTCTGGATGGAAACCTCTGGTGGGAGGATTGCATGTTTCGGAGCCAGATGTGCTGGCCTGGCCTTCTGAATGTCACCGGTCTATGAGGTTTGGGGAAGTGGCAGCCCAGCTGTCCTGCCAGCCCTGCAAGTGCTGCCCTCGTGTTTCTGGGCCGTAACAAGTGGCAGTTCAGGTGGGAGGCTCTCCATCTCCTCCAGGCTCTTTGCACACACAGTGTGGGACTGTTTGGCATGGTTGTACATCCATGTTTGTGCAGGGCACAAGTCTGGCAGGCAGACCTGGGAATGGGACTTGTGCAAAACAGCAGACACCAAGCAGATGTGTCTGTGTCCCCTGCGGGCCCCGCAGGCCGATGCCACAAGGTGCAGCATTAACGGTTTTGCAGAACCACGGCTCCCCGGGATGTGCTTGGCTTTCTGCGCACAGCCACCCTATGGCACGCCAGGAGCCGGCATGGTGAGCAACCATCGGTTGTTTTTATGGGGAATTAACACTCGTATCATTGTCCCCAGAACCCACACGCGTCGCCGTGGAAGGACCCAGCCCTGAGCCAGCTCCTCTGTTTCTGCCGGGAGAGCCGCTACACGGACCAGTGGGTGCCGGTCATCAACCTCCCCGAGCGATGACGGGGCCGGCAGCGCGGCTCAGCCGGGTCACACTCAAGTTTTGAAATGCCTTTGTAGTTACTCTGCAGTTACTCCCCACACTGGGCCCGCGGACAGAAACTGAGGCCTGGGGCTGGGCGAGCGTGGCCGCCTGTTCTGGGCCCAGCGTGATAGAAGAATTTGGAGATGGGAAGAGGAGAAAAGGAAGCAAGGAGCCAGGAGGAGACCGGAAACCGAGGGGAAAGGAACAAAACTTGCCAAGAGCTGCGCGGGGAGGCAGAGCCCCGGTGCGTTTAGGGAGCTGAGTTCCGGCATAATCTAACCACGTACGCTTTGTCAAGTTGAAATGCGCAGCCACAGTTTGGCTTCTGCACTCAAGAAAACCTGAAAGAGGTTATCATACTTTCTCAGACCATATTTTATTGTATTTTGATAGATGTTAAATTCTCAAAAGTTTTATTATAAATTGTACTAAGTTATTTTATGACATGAAGGGTTTATTTATGCTCTAAAGTTTTTGAGACACAATAAATAAAGCGGTATGGCGTAATGACATCATTTCTTGGCGCCTGCTTTTGTCTGTTCTGACCTAGGCTTTGTGACTTTTCATTAATACATATTTGAGGCACAGACATTCCGTTGATGCCCTCCTGAACACGAAGTAAGGAAACACCTCCCAGTGTCACTTAAGAGCTGGCTGAGTGGTACGCGCACGACATCATAGCACTTGGAGGCTGAGGCAAGAGGTTTTCCATGAGTTTGAGACTAGCCTGGGCTGCACAGTGAGACCCTGTCTCAAAAGAAATAAAAGTCACTTAATGGTTTAGGGTGGGGTTGAGGAAAGGAACGGTTAGGATTCAACTTGCAGAATCTAAACAACCTTTTCACGCCGTCTGAAGATTTTTACGCATCGTGTTGTAGAAGCCAAGAAGCATTTTCAAAGTTACCTGCAAGATAGGCAAACCTTTCGCCGAAGACTTTTATTTATTTATTCCTGTGAGGTAGGGTCTCGAGCCTGCAGGTCCTGCACAAGGTGGCTTTGGCCCTGGGTAGCTCAAAGCTATGCCCTGTGGTTCAGGACACAGACAGAACAGGGTGTTGGCTTTCCCGTTACCAGGAGATGACAGCAGTGAGCGGCACATGGGTTTCTGTGTTCTGTTTTGTGTTTAAGAGAGCCTTACATTATGTGCTTCAGGCTGGCTTCAAACTCATAGAGATACTCCTGCCTCAGCCTCCCAGTGCTGGGGTGACCACCATTCCTGCCTCTAAATAGTGGGATTTTTAACCTTTTTATTAAAGGCGGGGTTTCGGATCCTTTCTCTTCACTACTGTGGTTAAAACCGTTCTGCAAAGAGGAACAAAGCGGACCCGACAGGTGGGGTGGAGGAAGCGCTTCGGTGGAGAGGGTAGTGAGGGCAGCTGACGGGCTCCACCAGTGCAGAGCCACTCGTGCTGGAGGGCAGTCGGTGGCACTGTCTGCAGTGTGGCAGGGACGTCAGTCAGACACTGGGGCTGAGTAATAAGAAACGGGAATGAACAGACCCGCTGTGTATAGGGCTGTGGAGGCTGCTCGTGGTGGAGCATGGCCCGGTGTGCGTGAGGCCCTCGACCACCCCCCAGTCATGAAAGATGGTGTGGCACATACACCTGTGATCCCAGCACACTCAGGGGGCTCAGGCAGGAGTGTCACCGAGAATATGAGGTCTCTCCAGGCTGCATAGCAGGACTGTCTCAGACCAACACCACCAACAACAAATTCTGTCTTTTATTAAAACCAGGAAAACATAGGCCTCAAAGCTGTTGCTCAACACACCCACCTGCATCACTAGAAAGGAGTTTTGACTCTCTTGAATTCACAGTGTTTGGAGAGTTGGAGCAACAGTGTTCATTCAGCAGATGGTTCTCTTTGTGGAAAATCTTAGCAAGGAATGCCGTGCTCCTGTCTAGTTCCTCTTTCCCCCTGAATGGGATATGAAGTTACCGCGACATTAAAACCCCTCCGGAAGTGGCAAGTACACCGTGGTCAGGTGCCGCCCACCTCTATGCAACCGTAACATCCTTCGGTTATTGCTTTATGAACTCCAAGAAAGAGCCTAGCACAGGGAGTGGCACGTGGATGTTATCTCAGCACTCGGGAGGCTGAGGCAGGAGGATCCCAAGTTTGAGGCCAGCCTGGGCAACTTAGTGAGACCCTGCGTCAAAATGGAAAGGAAAGAGGCTGAGGGCGTGGCTCACTTTGCCTCCCGTGCATCGGGCTGATCAGTCCTCAGTGCTGCAGAAACCCCAAGAGAAGTAACACAACATCGTGGACACCGAGTCCCCGCTGCTAAGGACCTCTGTGAGCCGGCTGCGTGCACGAAAACCACAAGAACTAGCATGCAGGGCTCAGTGCGAGCGGGGGCGGGCAGACGAGGCCGCTGCTCTCAACTCCAGCAAGAACAGGCGAGCAAGGAGCTCGCTGTCTTGGGACACAGCCCTGCAGGACTTTGAAGAGCAGGAGGCGACAGGGCAGATGGCCAGAAAGGAGCGGAGGAAGTGGCTCTTTGACCCGAAACCGCCATTGTTCTGTCGGTGGCACACACATCCTTGACTGACTGACTGACTGACTGACGGACGGACTGAATCACTGACTGACCAGCTGACCAACTGGCTGACGCGTTGGCTGGTTGATGTCGCCCTGCTGGTAGCTGCAGACACCAGGAAGATGGCACCCAGGGAGCATGAGCTCGAATGAGTTGGTAATGTGCTGAAACCCCGTAAGCAGTGTGTGCCTTTCAAGCTGTTCCTGGACACCTGCTGTGTGCCTGGCATGGCTGGGCCAACGGCTGTGCCACAGGGAAGCAGAAGCACCCAGCTCTGGGTGCCAGGATGTGACCAAGCTCGGGGGGGCATGATCTCCATTGTTGGTATTTGGCACAGGGGAGTGAACCTGGGGCTCTCGCTGGGCTGTCTCTCTGGCCCTTCATTTTATTCTTGTTTGGGGACAGGGTCTTGTGGGATCACTAAGTTGTCCAGGCTGGGCTCACACTTGGCGACCCTCCTGCCTCAGCCTCAAGTGCTGGGACCACAAGAAAAACAAAATAAGGAGAAGGTCCACGGAGAGGTTGTGGTTCAGCTGAGAGAAACAGCACAGCTCGGAGCCACACATTTCCGTGCGCCTGCTTGTGGGCATCACAGTTCAAGGCCGGCCCTCTGGGGAGAGTTTCCATGCTCCTCTCCCGGAGCGAAGGTCAGTTTTTATCTGCCCGCGGCACACCTCAGCCAGTGCTGCACTCCCAGAAGGGCGCCAGCGTGCTGCAGCTTCTGCTGAGGCAGCCGGGACTCAGCTCCCAGGCAGAGGTGTTACGGCAGAGTTGGGTGCACAGAAGGTGCCTGCGTGTGCCTGTGTGTGCCCGCGGGGTGGTGGTCAGGAAGCCTTCCCGGAAGGGAGCATGCTTGAGGGGACTCTGAGGCATGACTAGAAGCTCGAAAGGGAGCAGGCAGGGTCAGGAGAGGTGGGGATGAGAGAGGAGGCTCCGGGCCTCCCTGGGAGGGTGGACTTGGCCCTGCAGGCCGGGCGGCTGCTCTGAGGACTTTGCCTGGATAGCAGGTTCCGACCTGTGGGCTCTGGCTCCCGCAGATGGACTTGATACCAGCCACAGCGTGCTGGGCAGGGCCTGGGCCGGAGCGCACGGGGCCGGCTGCTGACTGCGCCTCCTCCTCCCCCGCAGAGGGAGCCGGGCTGGCCTCATGCTCCCCGCAGTCCTCCTGCCTCCGCCTCCTGAGTGCCGGGATTCAGCTGGCCGGCTGACCGGCCCTCTGTGGCTGAGGGGAGATTGTCCAGGCCGGGCCGCTACCCTGGCCACGGTGCTGGCATCCAAGACCCCCCTGCAGCTGGGTGGGAGTGCACGATGGTGCTGCTGGGTGGCTGGCTGGGACCCCAGCGGCTTCTCGTGGGCCACAGAGCCGGGACATCCTAGGGACAGGCCCGGGGCTATGTGGGGACCGGTGTGGAGGAAGATGGGTATCCAGCTCCAGGGGTGACAGAGTAGCACTGAAGGGGACTTTGTGGGCTTGGTCTTAGACTCAAGGTTTGGGGTCCTATGTGACTGTGAGAAGTGTCCAGCAGGTGGGTGTGGGATACACCCGTCACCTCATTGTTCGGGAGGCTGAGGCAGGAGGACTGCCGCAAGTTAGAGGCCAGCCTGGGTGCATAGTATGTTCCATGCCAGCTGGTACAGCACAGCAAGACCTGGTCTCAAAAATAAAAGCAGCAAAAGGAAGAGGACCTTTGTGAGTGTCCAGGCCCAGGGCGCCGTGCAGCACCCTGACCAGCTGTCCTTTCTGCATCCCCAGAGCTTGGAAGCAGCTGTCACACAAACGTCGCCTCCTCCAGCCTCCCGGGGGTGGAAGCCCCGTGTGTCCCCGCCCTCCCTCCTGACAGGCTCAGCCCCTGCTGCCCTCCCTTTGCCACCCTCCACGTCAAGGGCTGAGTAGAAGGCCGGGTCCCCTTGGGCTGCTGCCCTTTCTGCTTGTGCCTGTCTCCATGGTAACAGTGGTGTCAGGGAGGGTGTCACCATGCGGTCCTCTCCGGCCTGGAGCCTCACATGTCCAGCGTGGCGTGCAGGGTGGACGGCCAGGCACTGCAGCTTGGTCCCGCTGTCTCATCCCGTCTCCCCTGGGTTCTGGAGTCCAGCATCTGCACCGCCTCCCTCCAGGCCGGGGTCTCGGGGTGGGCCTCAGCGGTGTGCATGTCACCAGCAGCTGCTCAGCCAGTGTGGTGGGGTGAAGGCGACGGCAGAGAAACCGTCTTCATGAACAACCGGGCAGAATGATGCCACCAGGCACGACCAGCCAGGAACGCCTTCCTAAGCGGCAACCTCGCCGGCTGGAAGCAAAGGCTTCTCCTCCTGTACAGATCACGAACAAAGCCCGGTGTCAAGGTCACGGCAATGCCGGGCAGGTTGTCACCAGGAGCCATAGGAGGCTCAGGGTTTGTAGCTCTGGGGCTGAAGAGGAGTCGGCAGCACGGCCGAGTTCTCCGGACGGCTAGTGGCACACAGCAGGGTGTTTGAGATGCTTTCAAGGCGAGCGCCGGTGCAAACCAGCGCCGTGCCGAGCGGCCTCCGCGCCCCTGGCCTCCCGCTCTGTGGAGTGAAGGCAGTCGAACATGGAGTGTCTTCTCCACAGTCACGTGGGAACCGGCCAGAGAATGACGCCCGCTCAAGTCCAAGCCCCCGACGGCAGGTCAGGGCTCTGCTGATTTTAAGAAACATTACTCTGCTTGGTTGGAAGCATCTCTGCCACTCCCACTCCGACGCTCTGCTCACTTCACTGAGAAATGACCACACCACCATTCACATCGTGGAGACCTCGTCTGTCTGTCTGTCAGTCTGTCTCTGGACAGACAGCAGCACCAGCGACAGACGACCTGAGAAGGTGGCAGCTGAAGAGAGGCTCTGGCCTACGTTTTACTACGTCAGTTAGTCAGTGGGTCAAAACTGCTGTCAAGGGCCCAGGACTCGGCTCAGTGGTTCTGGTCCCTGTCTTGCAAGTGCAAGGTCCTGAGTTTGATCCCTGGTACAAAAAACAAAACAAAACAAAACAAACAAACAAAAAACAACCCACAATAAAAACTACTGCGTCATTGTTACAAGGTTTTTTCCCTGATCGTTTAAGACCTGTGGAGGACAAAACAGCCCAACACAGAGAAAGCAAATCAGGTCTTCCTTTCAGAAGGTAAGTGGCCAGTGCTGCCATCTGCTTTATAAGAGCTGGCATTTTAATTAGGTTAAGAATTTAAAAACTATTATTTTTTCTTTTTTTTTTTTTACAAAAAGAAAGCAGTTACAAGCCATGGCTGTGAAGCTCCCAGTAACAGTTTTCCTTATTTTCAGCGTGTCTTTCTGTCGGCACTTTGGAGCTGAGCCCTTGCAGCCAACCCTCTCCACGGCCCGAGGCCTGTGGGGCAGGTCAGAGGTCGAGGAACTGGTGGGGATCCCACAGCAGGGCACTAAAGAACAAACACACCGAGCACACGAAGTCGCTTTGTGGACAGCAGGCAGGGGTCCTGCGCACATGTGCCATCCCAGTGCTGGCGGTGAAGACCAACGCTGCGTCTGGGCCGCGCTTATCACAAGCGGACCACGGAGACGGTTACTTGTGGCTCCTGAGTGGACAGGAGGCAGATAAGGGGCACGCCGCCTTTGCGTCCTATCCTTGGGTACAGATGCCACATTTCTCGGAGACTGCTGCTGAGTGAGGCAACACTGGGCTCAAGTTCTCCTCTTGGGTCCAGCCAAGCGTGGTGTGACTCCGTTCGGGAATGTGGGCTGCACTTTTCAGGAGCACACACACACACACACACACACACACATACACTCACATACATACACACACATACACACATACACTCACATTACACACACATACACACACTCACATACACACACCTACACACACACATACACACATACACACATATACACACATATACACACACATACACTCACATACATACACACATACACACACTCATACACACATACACACATACATATACACACACATACACACATACATGCACACATACACTCACACACACATACACACATACACACATATACACACATACACATACATACACACATACATACACATACATACATACGTACACACATACACACATACACACATACATACACACATACACTCACATACACTCACACACATACACACATACACTCACATACATACACACATACACACATACACACATATACACACATACACATACGCACACACATACACACACTACATACACACATACACACATACATACGCACACACATACACACACACACACACACACACACACACACCCTCTATTCTATGTGTCTGACGATGACAGGCTGTGGCCCCAGCTTCCCCCAGCACAGTAACAATTCGGAGCCGCTCGGCTTGCCCGGGTGCGAGGGCGGAGCGGAGCCAGCCCACTCTGGGAAGCACCTCGCCGACCTGACAGCTCACTGCTGACCGTGAGCAGAGGGAGCAGATGTGCTTCTAGACAAAGGGCGGCTCCTGGAGCAGGCCCTGACTGTGCGGCCGCTATGGTGCATGATTTCCAAGCCCGCCCTGGGAAGTGGGCGCCTTCTCTCCCCTGCAGTGTCTGCCATCTCCCTGGAGTTGTGTGAAACAGGGCCGAGAGGCAGGTGACATGGGCTGGGGCGTGCGGTGCCCGGCACGGGGCAGGCGGCCACGGGGCCACCGAGGCCCAGCCCTGCCCGCAGGGACGAGGAGGCTGCCGGAACTGCCCCTTCTCGGGTCGCAGGCTGGAGGTGGTTGAGCCTCTGCTGTCTGCTCTGTGAGCAGAGTGGGGTTGTGGTGTCCAGGCATGTGCGGCCTCGTCAGCATTCTGGAGGACTATGTCCCTCAGACAAAGTTAGGATGACCTTGGCTGTGCACATGCGCTCCTCTGCCGCCGCCGTCGCCGGACCCTGGGGCAGAGGACACCCGGAGCCGGGATCCCTGAGGGCCTGGCTGGACCCCCTGCTCGGGCAGGTGCCAAACCACGGCGTCTCCCGGCTCTTCCACTAAAGCGCCTCTGTCCCACTGTGCCCACCCACCCAGGCTGGCAGGAGCCCAGGTGCTCCAACGGGGGACACGGACCACAGTGGGACGGCCAGGGTCGGCCCAGAGCTGGGTCTGCTCCCTCTGCTGCTCCGGGGTGGCGCCAAGGCCCCCACAGGGTGCAGGGTGAAGTTTCAGAGGGGTGGGCCAGCCTGTGTGCGGCTTCCCGGGGCCCCCAGCGTCTCCTTCCCTTTCCTAAACTCAGGATCCTGACACCCTGAGGTTCCTTGGGAATTAATACGAAGAGCGCATCGAAACGCTTCCCTTCATATTGAGGCAGCTCAAGGTATAGCAGGACTTCAAGAGAGGCGAGAGACTGAATTACCTGATCACAGTGACTCTAATCTTTAGGGTGTTCTCCCTTTACTTTCTGTACAATAACTATATGAAAATAAGTTTTTGGTGACAGGGTCTTGTTAAATAGTCCAGGCTGGCCTTGAACTCCCGGTGACACTCGTGCCTCAGCCCCACAAGTTCTGGGATGGCAGATATGCCTCATCACACCTGGCTTGAAAATAAGTTTTTATTCTTCCTACATATAACTCAAGATAAAGGTGTAACTTCTGCTATTGGGCAACCGACGTTATACAGA
>PVIR01031612.1:0-19175 GCA_004026965.1 Petromus typicus
GCTTTGTGGTTCAGGCTGGCCCTGAGCTCAGCCTCAAACTCACATCACAATCCTCCTGCCTCTGCCTCCTGAGTGCTGGGATTACAGGCATGAGCCACCACGCCCGGCACTGTGGTATGTGGTACTGGTTGCTGCTGGGTGTGGGTCTCCACACCCAGTATTGTTATGTGGTTACCGGGGAATCGAACCCGGGCCCTTGTGCTTGCAAGACAGGCACCAGAACCACTGAGCTAACTCCCCGGCCCTGTTTCCTTTTTTTTTAATCATCACATTTTTCCCATTATATATCCTTACCCACCTTTACTATTTGAATATTTTCTGTTTCACAGTATCTGTCATATACTCTAGAACTCATTTTTATCTTCAGTTTCTCATACCAGAGAAAAGATATGGTATTTACACATATGTGACCTATATATTTCACTTATGAATATGTCTTAAGGTATATCCATTTGAGTATACATAACTCAAACTTATCATTATTTATCTCCATACTATTCCTTACAATTGTATGTGAGGCTATAATTATCTTGAAATAAAACAATTTAAAAATTATGTGTCTTATATAAAATGTATATTTAATTCATATATCCTGGATTCATATAATTATGTAACATAATATTTAGAATATCCATTACAATGTGTTTTTCATTATGCCCTGATATTTTTTAAAACAAATTAATAATAGAGCTTGATCCAAATGAAATATTCAACTACTTTGTTATAAGATAAAATGTATAATTTGTTTTTCTTTTCAGCAAAACTTTATAAGAAATTTTCTATATTTATTGTCAATAGCTCTCCTCCCTCTATTCTTTTGTAAATCCACTTAATTAGGATTTCACCTCCATGATTTACCAAAGATACCAGCGTCCTGAGTGAGCCATACAATGTCAACTTTGGGGCCGGTTCTCATTCCCTGACTTCTCCTAGGAGCAAATTTGTCATGATTGATGATGTAATTCCTTCCATAATTTCTATGTGTGGCCTCTGATCTGGTCCCCCAGCAATGTGCCTTCTTAGGGCAGAATGTGTTAGGGGAAAATCCCTGGTCCTGTTTGTTCTGTACATGCACTCATGGTTTTAATGCCATTTACCTGTCTATGATAGTCACTTTTGTGTTTCTAGGTTAGTTTTTGATACTGAGTGAAGGCTCTCTGCCTGAAGTGCATACAAGCTAATATAGTGGCTCTGGGTTTTGCAAAAAGAAAGCTCTATTAAAGGATAATAGATAAGAAGCCAAGAGGCAAGCTGGAATCTGTCTCTCCCATTGACACTGAAGCTATTTAAATGCTTTGGGGAATGATGGGTTTAATAATGTTTCTGGCCTTGTCTGGATGCAATTATGTCCTTTAAGGCTTTTACTACCTTACTTACATGTTACAATTTCATGGTTCAGTACCCCTTACTGTTGATTTTTAGTCCATGTAGCTCCTGGTCCTGAATCTAAGATTTCATTGGTCTAAGACTTTTAGTATCATCTGGTTCAGGGTCATCGTTAGGTCACACTTCAGGGTGACACTGAGACATAAAATGCTTTTAAACAGCAGTTTAAAAATGAGGACATTATTTTTAAAGGCCTAACCATAGGACAGACTTATAAGAGCTACACTCTTGACCTCCCCACTCGAAGATCTACTGGATATTTCAAAATTTAGCATTTCCAGAACCAAACCTGTGATTTCCAACAATTCTCTACCCCTGCAGAAAAAGGCATCTTCCACAACAACCTCCCTCTCCCAGCTAATGACATTTTCATTCTTCTGGTTGTTCAGATGGAAGCCTGGAAGTCTTGAGTCTATTACTCTCTCTTTTTTTCACATTCCAACATCACATCTGTCAACACATCCTTATGATTTTACCTGTGAAACATAAATTCAAGGTTAAACTCCTTTCTACATTAACACTTTCTTCCTGATTCACACCACCACTGTCTCCATAATGCCTACCACAGTTCCCTTTTTTGTTGTCCTTAGTGAAAACTCCTTCTAGAATGATTCTTCTAGGATCTAAATCAGTTAATGGTACTCTTCTGTTCAACCCTATCTTGTTACTTATTTCCAGATATTGGCAGCCTACCCACAGCAATATCTCCAAATCCAGGTCACCTCTAAACTTTGTAACTCCCTCCCATCTTATTTCTCCCAGCCATATGCATATGCTAGGCTTGTTCCCACTCCTCAGATACACAAATTCTTTTAACTCCTTGCAATCTTTGTGGGATTTTCATATTCCCAGTGAAGACTACCTCAAGCCTCACTTAGCATGACAATTCTCATTTAGCATTCTCTGTTCTCTTACCCTGCCCAACATTTTCTGTTGGGCTCAACCTCATACAGTTACTCATCCTTTCTGTGGTAACACACTTAGCACCTTCAATGTTCTATAGTTTTAGTTTCTAGGGCTGCTGTAATGGGGTATCATAAGTGAAGGTACCTTCATGCCAGAAACTTACTTTCACTATTTTGGAAACCTAAAGTCTAAAATAAGATAGTCTGTTAATCATATGCCCTCCAAAGGCTAAAGGGAAGAATCCTTTCTTGTCTTTTCCATCTTCTAGTAGTTGCCAGCAATCCTGGGCTCATGGCAGCTTCCAGCCTCTGCCCATATTTGCTAGGCCACCTTCTTTCTTGTCTTTGTGTGCACTTTCTCTCTTCTTCTGACAATATCAGTCATACTGCCCACACTAATCCAGTATAGCCTCAATTTATCATCTTGTATCCAAAATATAAAAAAATCTTGTATCCAAATAAGGTCACACCCAAAGATCCAAGCGGATATCAGTTTTAGGGGGATGTTGTTCAATTCAATAGAAATCTCATACAATTACCTAACTGGCTTATTTTTATATTGTGTGGCTCCTTATTTTAGAACATAATTTTCTTAGATGCAGGAGGTATTGTTTGGGTTCCTACTATAGACCAGGTTCCTGGTACTTTGTCTCCAGAGAGCTGAATCTCAGTAAAGGAGTGCTTACTTACCATATAATGAAGTTAAAGTGTTCTTTGGCTCCTTTCAATAATACACTACCTGTAGCAACTCTCTTGACAATGTTAGTTCAACAAACAGAAAAATATAAAATATAAAATGATTGAGTCAAAATAGAGAACTTGTTTAGCCTTTAAAATAAATAACATGATAAAACTGAAAACCACATATACTATGATTTTGCATGTGCATATGTGTGAAAAGTTTAATTTAGAAATCAAGTATAACAGGGACTTAATAATATCAATAAAAATAGAATAGGTATAGCAATACACCTTTCTAACAATACAGGTTTTGTAGATGCATCTCTCTTCTTTCCCTTTCTTCTTCTCTCCTTCTCTTAGGATACCTCACTGAACTGTACTTGGCCTCCTGGTGAGCACATGAAATAATACAATGTCTGTGTGATGAGATTCAGTCAGATGAATGACATTGACCACGTGGTATTAGGCTACTATATAATTAACTTAAACAGTAGCATTAGGCTACTGTATAATTAACTTAAACAAAAACACTATGACACACTACATCTCTGTGATAAGTAAGGCAGCTACTGAGTAGTGGATGGGCAGATGGCATAAGCATTGTGGCCACAGTGGACAATATTATGATTCAGATCTCAGGTGGGAAGGAACAGGACAGCACAAAATGTCATCACATTACTCAGAATGACACACAATTTAACATGAAAATTGTTTGTTTCTAAAGTATTCCATTCATTGTTTTTGGACTGCAATCAGATAACTGAAATTGTGGAAAGTGCAGATAATGTGGAAGAGAGAACTCTGTATGTATTAAAGTGTTTTCAGTGATAACTGCATCATTTCTTGAGTTTTGATTGACTGAGCCACTGGAGATTGGACCTCTGAGAATCGAAGACTTGCTGTGCCTGAGGCTCTGTCTTGCTCAGTGATGCTGCATCCTGTTCATTCATCCTTGTCTGCTCGGGGATATGAATGAGCTTATAGATCCAGATGGATTCTGAAGGCCAAGAAAATAGGAACTTTGTGTTGTCCTAATGTTTGCAAGCACATCTATGAATGGGTATATGGTGTGTGTGGGTGTGGGTGTGTGTGCTCCATTGTCATGATTAACAGGCTGACCATGTGGGCAGTGTGTTACATGTATCTTGACATTTCTAAAGCTTTCATTTACTTTTCCTATTTGGTTCAAATAGGGAAGAATATTTTGCTAAGTATCTCTAGGGGTTCACATTTTTCCTTTTGCCTCATGCCCCAGCTTGGATCAGCACACTAGCATGTATATGTGTCCGTGTGTGTATGTATGTGTGTATGTGTTCATTTATCAATCTAAAGGCTTGGCTCTTGAACATTTATTGGGAATTATGTTCTTGTTGGTCAGATTCCCAATAGAGAATCCACCAATGATCTGACTTCATTTTTCAAATTGACTTTATTGGTACATTTTATATACGTGTTATGATCACAATCAACATTGAGAATTTGTACCAGTACATGACATCACCTAATTCTCATTTTTTCTCATTACTGTGACCCCTATAAGCCCCTGATCCCTATATACATAAGCTTTCCTTTTTTACTATGAATTTTTTTCTTGCCCTTCTTTACATACCCCTACTCTCCTTTTCCTTTTAAAAATTTTCTATTTTGTGATACCTATCATACATTTTAGAATTTATTTATACCTTCAGTTCCTCATACCAGAGAAAAGACACAACATTTACACATCTGTGCCCTATTTATCTCACTTATGAGTATGTCCTCAAGGTAAGTCCATTTGAGTGTAAAAGACTCAAACTTATCTTCCTTTACAGCAGAGTAACATCCATTTTATTAAAAAAAATCTTATTTATTCAGTCTCCTGTTGATGGGAAGTTGAGCTGTCCCCAAGATTCAGCTATCACAAATTAAGCTGCTATAAACATGGATGCACACATGTTGCTTTGATATGTATATTTTAATTCTTTCATGTATATATCTATCAGGGAACTAGCAGGGTCAAATGGGATCTCTAATCCTAGTTTTTTGAGAGATCTCCACAAGAGATTACACCACTCTACATTCCCAACAACAGTGGAGAAGGATTCTCTTCTTTCCACAGCCTCCCCAGCATTTGTTGTTGGTTGATTTCATGATAGCAGTCATTCCTTGTGGATTGAGATGGAATCTCAGTGTTGTTTTCATCTGCATCTCTTAAATGACCAGAAATGTTAAACATTTCTTCATATGTTTCTTAGCTGCTTTTACTTCCTATGAAAAATGTCTATTGGTTTCAGAGGCCCATTTTTGAATTGGGTCTTTAAATTTGAGGAGGTTGATTTTTCAAGTTCTTTATATATTCTAGATAGCAGCCCTTTGTTTGAGAAACAGCTGGTAAAAATTTTTCCCATATTGTCAGTTGTCTTTTCACTCTGCTGGTGGTTTCTCTTGCTGTGTAGAAGCTTTTAGATAAGATGAGATCCCAGTTGTTGATTCCTTCTGGTAGTTCCCATGTTGCTGAGGTTTTGTTCATAAAGTCTTTACCTAAGTCATCGTCTCCAAAAGTTCTACCTAACCTATCTTCCATCAGGTTTAGTGTTTCTATTTTAATATTTAGGTCTTTAATCCACTTTGATTTTAGTTTAGTGCATGAATCTAACTTCATTTTAACTCTTCCAGAAAGGCAGAGTGGTGCTGGCTAAGCCCAGAATGGCCCAGTATGTTCCTAAACAAGATCCATCAGGACATGTAGCCAGGACGCTTCTGTCCAGTGGTGGCGAACCAAAAGCACACTGTTGGTCTGAAGAGGCTCACAGAGCTCCCTGTGTTAGCACATGAGCCAATTCACCCCAATAGCTGAGCATCTGATAACAGTTGTTTTTCTAAGCTAAAACTTCATTATTCATATTCAATTGTGATGTTGGCACTTGGTGATAGATCAGTGGATTTTGGGTTGTAGTTTGGGTACTCAGTCCCTAAAATGTTCCCCATCATGACTGTAGTGAGTTAATAACTGACATGGAAACCGATAAATGGCATACTTCTACACCCCACAGTAAATCCAATTATAAATATTTGGTAAAGTACTTCAAAGTGATCCCCATGATCTTTTTCTTTACCTCAGAAATTCTGAGTCTGTAGCCCCATTTGACTGAGGAAACTTTTGTCTTTACTTTGTGGCTTGTACTTATACCCTTTAACTGAACATTGCTCAAAACTACAGTTCACAATCTTTCTTAACTGACCTGAAATGGATAAGAGAAGTCAAGGTATCCTACATGGGCAGACATGGGCCTGTCCCTCATATCTGAGAGAATTGGAAATGCAGAATACAAAACTGTAGTACAGTATTTTCCCACTTTCCCTTGTCATAAGATCTACTTAAACCTTTTTTTTTTAAGATGTAATATAATGAGAAAATAAAATGAAGAATAGTATTTACCAGCATGTAAACATAACTGTTGTGAGAATCCAGACCAGGGCTGGGTTATACTGCAGTGGTAGAGCTCTTGCTCAGTATATATGGTTCTGTGTTCCATCTCTTGCTCCACAAAATAAGTAGATAAGTAAGTAAGTAAATAAATAAATAAATAAATATGGGAGGGAGGAAGCAGAGGGAGGGAAGAGGGAAAAAAGAAAGAGAGGTGTATTCAGACTGAGAGTGACCGTGTGCCTGAAATGGACTGCAGGGCTTCCTCCTCCTCTGTTTGTCCTTGGCTTCCTTTAGCATTGTTTTCCTGCTGCTTTTTTTTTTTTTTTTGCCAGCTGCCCCTTTGTTTGCGTTGTTACTTGTGTAAAGTGAGCAGCTCAGCACTGCACATTGAGCTCACATTTTTTACCAGCAGTTTTGGCCAGAGTGCAGTATAGTTGGAAGACAAGTAGGTGCCTTGCATAAATCCTAATGATTTCATTGTCATAAACTTCTGAGACATTCAAAGAGATGATCCATGGAGCTGAGTTACTGACAGGGCACTAGAAGAAAAGCTTTTTGAGTGTCAATCCCTGATGTGATGTGGTTTGAGGCATTCTGAGCCTTTGTCTAAGGATAACGTATGTGTGGATTTCATTCACAGCATCCTTGCACTGGAGTGGGAACCTGTAAAGAGCAAATGATTGAACATAAGTTTCTTTTTATAGAAAATTAAAATTAAAGAATGCTTTCTTAAAAAAAAAAACTTCTGGAAAAATCCTGACACCACAAATAATTATATTTTATTTTTTACACAATAATTTCAAGTAGGAAATGATTTATCTACCTTAGATAAAAATATTTATAAAGTTAAATGTTCTCCATATATATCTCCATATACAGATGTGTAAAGGTTTATGAATATGAATGACTTGGTGTTTTATAAATTGTAAACTAAAACAAGAAACCTGAAAAAATTAGAGGTCTACTATTAATAATAAATGAAAAAACATGAAATCATTTTTTTTTTTTTGTGATACCTGGGATGGAACTCATAACGTTGAACTTACAAGGCAGGTAGTCACAACACTGAGCTAAATCCTCGGAGACATTATATTGAGTTTTTTTGTTTGTTTTGTTTTTTAGACAGTGTATTGCTGTTTATTTCAGGCTGGTTATGAGCTTATGTAGCCTAGGCTGACCTCAAACTCGCAGCCAGTGTAGCCTTCCAAGTTCTTGGGTTATAGGTGTATGCCAACATGCCTGGCTTCTGTTATATAGAAATTTTTTATTCTTAAGCATTACAATGATAAAAAAGATTTTTATTTAAGGAAATATATATTATTCTGAAATATTTTAAAAATTCTTAAATGTTAAACTTTAAGAACAAGAATGAATGTTGTTCTAGGTTAAACAGAATACTGAAGAGCTCAGATGTCAATCACTTGCCATGGCTTTCAGCATAAAAATACCCTGTTGGAGAGGAACCTGGGTATTATGAGCTGTGGCTCTCTCCTCTAGGGTCACTAAACTGGGTTTCCCTCATCCTCTCCACTAGGCTATCTCTGACCTTCCTTCAGGTGCTGGTGCCTATCTGTCCCATCCTGCCTTGAAGACTGCATATCCTAATCCCATCCCAAGGCCATCCTTCCCTCTACATTTACATGAGTAAACAGATCTCCCTAAAGCCTATTGTATTCAGGGGAGCTCTTCTAACCTTCTTGATTTAGTTAACCTTCATTTTGTCCAACCACACACATAACCACCTGCCATATTGCTCTCCATTAAACCTGTCAGAGCTGCACTGTACAGTTACATTTGGGATTATTTGTTGATGACTCTTGACCTCTTTTTGCTCTTGAGAGCTGGATCATAAGTTTAATTTTACTCATCCTGGCATCCCTTTTGTCTATCCTATTATTATTATTATTATTATTATTTACTAATGAGCATTAAATACCATGAGAAATTAGACTTCTACAAAATTGACACAGTGGAGAAGTATTTCTTTTATCTACACATTTATGTCAGGGTGTGAAAACAGAACTTTGCTCTTACTGTCAGAAGAATGACTGGGCCACCCATCCTAATTAGAATGAAGACCCAGGACTTTAAGTTTCCGTGAGTTGTGGCTTATTCCTGCTCTTATAATAGGCAGCTAAGTTAGGTAGAAATTAGTTCACAATCAGAGAGGTACTAGGACCACAAGGAAATTAGCAGGAAAAAAAAAAAAAGACATCAGAATTGTGGTAGTGTATCTAAAGAAAGCCAGGCTATAAGATAAAGATGCAATATCCAGGCCCACCTGCCTCCCTAAGAGAGAGACAAAAATTTATACTGTAATTAGCATCACCTGGTCCAGGAGTTCCAGATAGGCACTGACAGCCCAGGTGGGTGACCAGAGCGTCTGGACCCAGCCCTTCCCCAAAATGCCTTTTTCCCACATGCACCCTTGCTGTGTGACTCACTTCCCTGTTAGATCTGTATCAGCTAAGCAGCTACACTCACTTGTAATCCTTTCAGTTGATTATAGTTTGACTCACGTTGTATCCACATTGTGTAACTCTGGTGTATAAATTACCCTGGATAAGGAGCCTCAGTGGTAACCCACTTCTGAGACTCCACCTCTCTCTCAGGAACTATCTCTCAATAAATCCTAACCTCCATTGTTCTTCAGTATTCCCTCTGTTTCAGTTTCAGGGGACACAAACTTGGCACATCTGACAGCTAGTGGGTTAGGAGTTATATTTCTCCCATATCACTCATCAGCACATATCTATTTCTCTGGGACTGAGATTTCATGTGCAAATATCACTACTCATTACTCATACGAGGAACTTAGGTTGTTGGTGCTGTGAAACAATGTCACTGAATCATAGAATTGAAGAGAAGACAGGAAAAATGAGTCAGTCACAGTGGGATTCCAGAGAGGAGCCTTCTGACAGAACCTTTCAGCAACCTCCTGAGCACCCACTGATGCTCTCCATCATGTGTACTTCTGGCTCTTGCAGCTCTAGCTGTCGAATGACTCAGGAGGCTTCTTTCTATTACTGATGTCCAGCAGCCTCAAGTCCACTGTTCACTGTTCTGCCTTTCTGATATTTTCTTTATTCTCCAGTAATTCTTGGCATTGATTTCTCAAATTTGAAGCGAAGAATCTTAAATTGATAGTTTTTTTTTTTTTTATACCTTCAGAAGTCAAACCAGTAGCTGTTTGCAATGTGGTGTTTATCTGTAACAGATTATATACAGGCATCTTTCAAACTTGAGCATCCTTTAACAACTATTTAAGGGACTTCTGTTTAAATATTTATGAAATAAAATTAATGTCTTATTGGGCTTTCCATTTCTATAACACAATACCTGAGGTAATCAACTTACAAAAACAAAAAGGTGTTTTATTTTGGCTCACAGTTTCTAAGGCTTCACTCCATTTGTTTGTTCTGTTGTGTTGGGGCCTATAGCAAGGATACACATCATGGCCAGAGTGTCTAGCCAAACAAGCTGCTTACCTCATGGTTCCCTGGAAGCAAAAGAGAGGAAAAAGAAGGGCTGGATCCCAATATCCCCTACACAGGCACAGCTCCAGTGGCCTAACTTTCTTCTATTGAGTTGCACTAGATTGTACCCACTAAAGCCTGTCACCAGCCACTAGAGCCATAGACTCTTATCCAAATCAAAACAATTGTCTAGCATTATTTACCTTAAACTGTACTTTTATACATCCCTTTGTTCTTGAAGATTTAATTGCCCCCCAAAATTAATTTTGTTTTAAAATAAAATCTATCTCAGTTGATGAGTTTTTAAAAAGTGATTTGCACTGTGCTTTTATGTACTTAATTCAGTTTTTCTAATAATGTATTGTTTGTGTCTCTATGGAACAACAGAAGCATCTGTCAAGCCATTTGTTTTATACTTCATACCACAGATATGTTCTTGTGTTCTAAAGATCTCATTATTCACTGTTCTCTAAAACCGTTCATTTTTAAAATGAAATAATTCTGATAGTGTAATTTTTTCCCTTTTTTTGGAAACAGCTTTCTAAATCATACTAGTATAGTATATTAAATAAGTTGAGTTGTAAGGCATTCCCTCCCAATGTTAAAACCTTCTCCCTGGCTTATAAATTAAACCATTAGAAAAATTAGATCTTTCAAATTGTCTTGTTTAACTAGAAAAGTTAAAGTCAGAATATATTTTGGGTGTAAACCACAGTAATATCATATTTTCCCTCTCAAATTTAGATGTGGGTAGTTATGAAGGAAAAAGAGTGATTCTGAACAAAGACAAGATGAGACTAAAAGCAATACTTTTGTGCCCTTTCTACTTGTACACAAAAAGAACTAGGTTTGATATGCATAATTTTATTGAGCTAATGTCATTTTAAATTGCTTGAATTGACATTTAGTATATTTATTGTGATAAGTGTATATAATATTTATAACAATATGCAAATTTTAAAGCAAGCCAAAATAATTTACTAAATCATAGGACTATGAGAGGATTTTTTCCTGAACATTATATGAAATTTTCTGTGTGACTCAAAAGACTGTCCTTGACTTTAAATCATTAAACAAGAACTTGTTGACTTTCTAAACACATGTGAGCCCAGAAGGATGACCTATGCTTGTTACAAACATTTCTGGTGTTTCAGGTTTTGGCTGACACCACATACAACTGTTTTAAAAGGCACTTTATTCCACAGTCCCTGCAGACATAATTAGATAACAGCCTTGCACCCACAGAAAGCTTGGATTTGATGGGCTAGCAGTGTTCTTTTGTGCATTGTCTCTCAATACACTTGCAAGGAAAGTAATGGTCATCAGCTCCATCTCATAGTTCAGCGATTAGATAACTTACTTATCCATAGACAGAGCCAGGACAAGGGTCTGAAATCACAATTCACAAATCTCTGGCCATGACCTTGCCTACTTTATTTTACCCACACATCTGCTGATTTCCATAGCAAACAGCAAGGCCCTCTTTTGGAGTAAAAGACTGAACAGACCTTCAAATTTAAGATCCCTACCAGCCAAAATATTTTATTTTCAGCCTTGTGGACAAATTGCCCTCCTTTATTTCTCTCTGAACTTTTAGGTCTTTTATTGTAGGATTACTCTAAAGTTCAAAGCAGAAGGAAGCTCTCAAGCTGGTTCTGCAATTGAAGTCTGGCCTTGGGGAGACTGCTAATTTTTTGCATACACTATCAGTCATATCTGGTATTAATCCATGTATATGTATGCAGAGAATATTGTGCAACACCATTATTGTTTCTAGGTCATTCAGAGATCAGCCCTGTGGAACAGATAATCAGAACACCCCGAATGAGGTGACTCCTTGTTAGTATGACCTACCCAAAAGATTTGGTAGGCTATCAGTAGCCTTAGTCCTAATTTTTGTGCTCTATGATTGTTGGAGTTAAAAAAAACTGACATCTAATTTAGGCCTGACTAATTTTCACAAATGGCAGAAATACTGAGATAAAATAATTTTTTGACATTTTATAGGAATTGGATTTAATAATAAAGTAGAATATTAGCTTAGTCATAGAGTCCTCTAGTGAAATATCTTTCACTGTTACAAAAAAGTGGTGTGTAATTATAACTGTGTGACATAGTTTCTCATCATTTAAGAGCAAGATAGCAACAATTTGGAAAGTAAATGTATTGAGAGCATAATTCATTCTTTTGTATTGGAATAAAACAGGAGATACTTGCAACATTGAGCTTTTATCAAAAACATAAGGCTGGCTTTAATTTTAATGTGTCAGTGTTAGTATATTACTTGGAGTTCATGTGTTCATGAAGGATCTGGAGATTCTACCAGAGTGAGAGAACATTTTCAAGTAGATAGCTATTACACATGTGTGTTTATCATGTATGTAGGAATAGAATTTATGTATTTCAATTTAGAAATATTCCTTGTCTTGCCAACCTTTATGATGTATACATCTTTAATATTGTTATCACACTGAATTTTGAAAAACAATTGACAACATTTCAAGTCAGTTTTCATGTGTTGAACTTTGGGGTTGTTGTCTTACATCATAAGAACTGTACCATCACAGATGCAAGAAAGAAAAGAGATGCCAGCAAAGGACCAGACCCATCTAGAAAGGACTGATATTCGATCCTGCCTTTCTTATTGCCTTTCCCAAAGATTAGTCCCCCAAACTGATTAACTCGAGTATTTCCCTGTTGTGAGACTGCTGGATACTTCACTGCCAGGATCATGTTGATATATTAGAAAAGTTCCATGGAAGAATCATAATAGTGATTGATGAGAGTATGGAAAAAGAAGTACGGGATTGGTAAGAATTGCTTTAGAAATGAGAACTATGGAGTATGGTACAGCACTGGGTGGGAAGACACTCAAATACAAAGGAAGCAACTGACTAGAAAAGGTGGAGGAGAGTACACAATTTATGGAAGCTGCAAAAAAGAAAAAAGATTAGAAAATACAAAAAAGGAAAACTGAAATGCAAAGAACTGTACATTATGATTCTATCACTGTTATTATCATCCCCTTACTGGCAGCTTTTCCTCCATGACTGCTGGTGACCTGGAACATTGTGTACACATTAATGAACTGGAGATTAACTCAGTCCAGGGTACACCAATCTCATACTTTTGGTAACCATGCTACTGTTTAATAGCATCTGCTTCCAAGAGACGTTAGGGTAAAGAACCCTAAGTCAAATTACACTGTTTGTAAAACTGCTGTGTATACCCAAGGATGGTAGCACAGACTAATAAACCAGTAGTGTGGCAGGCTGAGGCAGAAGGATCTTAGGTTCAAGCCCAACATTGACAAATTAGTGACTTAGTGAGACCCTGTCACAGAATTTTAAAAATTAACAAAAGTCTCAGGATGTAACTCTGTGTGAAAGTCCTGAGTTCAGTTCCAGTACTGCAAAAAAGAAAAGAGTATATAATGGGCACTATAAAAATTAATGCAAATGTTAATAATTTTAAGGAATTTTCAACCATCTACTGCTATTTGGGTCCTTGGTGACATTTCCCAAGTGAGATAAGACATTTGCTGTCAGAAGCAAGTACGTCTGAGCAGGGCTCATGCCTGGTATGGGGCCAACAGATAGGTGATTAGAAATACATTACAGTCCCTAGATTTTCTTCTGTCCACAGACTGATAAATGTTTTACTTCTTTCCCATGAAGTGTAATTTTTGTTATTGTCTCTGATCTGTAACATAGTTCTTTGAAATAGCTTTCCGTGTTTAGTGACTGTTGACAGAAGCATCCTTCTCAGATGTGGCAGCCATCCTGGGATTAAGTGGTTGGGAGCATGACTCCAAGAGCCCCGTGTCAGGAGAGATCACATTCTCCAACTATTAGCTGGACTTTCAAAATATATCTGGGCTTTTCCCACCATGTCCTCCCCAAGTGTTTACTGTGGGTCATGGCTTATTCTTACAAGGATGAGCAGGAAACACCATAGGACCTCATTCAGCCGGGGGGCTTGGTGAACATTAATAGGCTGTTACATATAAAACATAAGAAATTGGACCAAAATTGAGTCTGCCCTGGAATTTAGTTTTCTGAACAAGATATGATGAGACTTGTGAGGGGATAAGACAGATGTGCAGTTGTTCTGAGTCATGGGGAAGGTAAAGTGGACCTAGTATCAGAAGTAACAGAGGCAAGATCTGTACAGGAAGTTAAATGGAGAAAAAGTCAGGACATGTGAGTTATATCAGTTAGGATTAGAATTGTTTATATGTCACAAAATCTAAGATATTTATGGATTAATTAAATGAGGTAGAATTTTTTTTTTCTCTTATGTAAAACACATAAGGAGACAAGTAGTTCCAGGACTTATACAGCATAGTATTAGGGACACTTATGCTTGTCATTATATTTCTCTCTCTCTCTCTCTCTCTCTCTCTAAGACAAGGCCTTGCTGTGTAATGCAGGCTGCCCTTAAATTCACTATCTCCCAGGCTGGCCTCAAACTTGCTGCAGTCCTCCTGCCTTCTTCTCCCAAGTGCTAGGATTACAGATGTGCACCACCACACCTGACTTTTTTTATTTCTTTTTACTTTTCTGTGAACTTTACTTCAGTGCTTTCACCTAATGGTCCAAATAACTGCTTGAAATCTAGTCATTATGTCACCATTCTAGTCCTTAAAAGCAAGAGAAGCCAATATCCTTTTCACTTAAAAGCTGCTTCCAAAAGTTTCACACTATAATTCTACTTACATCTCCTTATTAGACCTCAGACACATGAATAACCTAGCTGCAGAGGAGACTAAAAAGGGTCTTCTTACTTTCAAGTCACTATAGGCTCAACTAAAATTATAGGATTGCGTTATTAACATAGAAAGGACAGTTCATGTGGGGAAACCCCCCCCCCAAAAAAACCCCAGCAGATCCTGCCATATGTTTTGAGACAAAGGACAGTAATGATGTCATTGGAGCACCTATTGTCGGGACTCTTATCTCTGGATTCTCATTGATGATTTTGCTCCTAACTTCCCCTATGACAGTGGGCGGGTCACATGAATTCATCAAGCCTCAGTTTCATGCTTTTTCTGTCTGCCTGAAAATAAGATGTCAAATCAAGACCAAATAGATTCATAGTTTTAGATATCTTGCGTTTAGTAGATCAGAGATGTATTCTTGTCTATGTGAATGCATTTTGTTCTATGAAGAGAAAACTTATACAGCAAACTGAAGCTTTTAATAAACTGAACAAAATAATGTAATGAATTAAATGATTAGTCAGACCTGATATTTCTTGAATAATTAAATGTTGACAATGTCCACTTCAGTGTCTTCAATTTAGGACTCTTGTCTTTGGCTGAAATTAGCATTATAATTTATTATAATAAGATTCAGCTGCACACTGAAGCTTGAAATCCTTCAAAGAAATAAAATTACAAAGAGAGCTCCAGTCAGGGACATTGTTTATCTCAGTTAAGACTCGAGTATCTACCAATAACCAAGAACAGTATTCAAAACAAAGAGACATTTCTAAGTCTAGTGTGAGGTCATAGACAAGCACAGAAAAACATCCCACAAAGGTGTGATCCATGCAGTGACTGAGTGAGTACAGAGCCACAGGGTGAGTTCAGACGGGAGGTGGCTCTGTTTGAGATACAGTGAACTATCTATGTAAAATTGTGCAGGAGTCATGTGAGTACACAGGCAGCTGTGGATCAAGTTAATAGACAATGTGCAGACTCAAAAATCATCCCTAGATGAGTGGTAGGAAAGTCATGGGAATGTCTAAATCATTCAGCAACAGAATCTGGACTGAGAATTCAGGATGATGACAACTTTCAGGGTATAGAGAAATCAGTGCATGGAATTGGAGAGGAGCCTTATAGAGGAAAACAACCAAAGAAATGAAAAGTCATTTCATAAAAGATACAGAGTGTGTGTGTGTGTGTGTGTGTGTATGTGTTGTTGTTGTTCTTGTTATTGTCATTATGGTCATACCAACCCAGAACAACTACTTGTAGAATAAAGGAATGAATGGACAATGAAGAGATGAATGTGTATAAATATAAATAAAGCCAGAAAGTGTTTATTGGACCTAGAAATTAAAGGGAACTAAAGGTGTGGGATTAGGGGATAAGCAACATTAGAGGAGAGAGTTGCACAGGGTTTGGGAGTGGAGATACAATTCTACTCTCCTGGATCAAGAAGGGGAGGTAAGACATAAGGTCCAAACATAAAGGAATAGATTGGGACATGATTCCCTGGTGTGTGCTTAGAATCTGGGAAAACAGAAAGATAGGAGCTATGTTTGATCCCAGAGCCATGGTGATCTGAAATCACTATAGAAAAATCTCTGAGGTAGCATCCAATGATGTGAGGAAAGGCAGGACTAGGCTTGAGGGGAGTCTGTGCAGCTGGATGGTCAGGCACGCTCAGAGGATCTCTAGGTCTGGCTAAGACTCTCGTCATGATCTGGAAATGTTTAAAAATTTTAAGCAAGGCATTTTGCATTTTTACTCTGTGCTGTACCTGCAAATTATGTAGTAATCCTATATGAGGCCAAATAAATCATTACATCACTGAGTCCATTGGCAGTAATGGTTATGACTGATATGGATGGACTTAGAGCTGTCATGTTTTCCTGTTCTTCGTTCTTTTATTCTTTATTATTGCCCATTTCTATTCAGTTTCTTATTTGGCCCAATGGGTTGACTCTGTTGAGTCTCATGGATTTGTAACTTTCATTATTTTTCTCCAAGATGATCTTTAGAATGTTTTGGAGTGAGGGCTTTGTATTTGTGAAGTTTTTCAGGTGTTCTTTGTCATAGAAGTATCTTATTTCCCCATCATTTATAGTGGGCAGTGGGTTGTAGGGTGGATAGAGGAATGGGAAGAAATGAGAATTAACTTGTGTCATATACTGGTACAAATTATCAGTGTTGAGTGTGGTCGTGATGTGTATCTAAAATGTACCAATAAAAATTCAATTAAAATATTTTGTGTAGATTTTTATTTTTTTCATACATCTCTGTGCACCTCATTTGTGCAAAAAATCCTCTAGAAACTTCTTACATCTGGGGCTTGTTTCTGTTGGTTGCAAAAATTGCATTAGTTTATTTTTATTATAATTTTCTCTTTATATTTTTTATATTGTGCTAAATCTATATCTCTCTGTCTTCAGTTTTTACTTTTTGGAGTCAACCAATCCACAGTAAGGGTTCATTTGTGTTTCTAAATGGAAATTGAGAATAAAGGTTGTTATCTGACCAATTTAAGTCCAAAGATACAGAATGAAGCCAAATGTGCATGTTGGCTTGAATTCTCTAGTTACTTGCTGCAATTTTAAACTTCATTTTGTTTTCTCTAGTTTTAAATGTTTTCCCCTTAGTTCTAAATGTAACAAAGTAAACAAAAATTCCCAAGTCTGTATGATGCTAAACATTTTAAAAGCTAGTTTACCTTCTCCTTTTATGTATTTGCCCATAAACCTGGCTTTGTGTGATCTACTACTTGACCATCTGTAATTTTCATTTGTGAGTGGGGAGACTTAGTAATCCAAGTAATCAGAATCTCTACTTGGTAAAGATAAAATGTTAAAGATCTTTTGTTTCTTTAGGAAAATTATAGTGTTCAGGGTGAATGATTACGGTGGAAACAGCATATTGATTCTCTCCCAGAGAAGCTTGGAATGCCGAATATTGATGAATTAGGTGAACACTTTTGAGAAGATCAGTTCTTCACTTAAAGAAATTATGTTGCTCTTCTCACTTTTATTTTATGACACTAATTTTTTTTAAAAACAACCTTCTCTTTATCTATTTTCTTAAATTAAAGCTATAAAACATATCTTTAATATACGTTAGCCTTCCTTGACCTAAATTCAGCTTTTAATGATATATTTTCATCTCCTCTCTGTAGATATTTTCATATTTAATTTTTTTTTCAGTCCAGAGAATACATACTGCTCTGGTTCCATAGATGACATCGTCTAATTGTGATCTAGTATTCACAAAGCAGTCTGATTTCGTTTGATTGTATATTAATTAGAAAAATGCCTACAAATTAATAGTTGTTTCACTCTGTTTTCTCCTTAAATCTGCTTTATTGGAAAATACACTTCATTTATCCCAGACTTTTCCATGCTACCCAGAAATACAATGGAATGCTTGCATCATTTATTTTGCATAATGTGACATGTAACATGTTTGGGTGCACTCTTAATGTATTCTGTTTACCTCTGAGATGACCAAGAAACCAATTTCCTGCTGACAAAAGAAGGGGAATCCATAGCAGTTTGCACATTTCTATTTATAGGTTTACCCTTGAGAAATCCTTCACATTATTTAAGCCTCAACATTTAAAAGAACCAATGAGCCCTCAGAACCCACACAGTAGCTTGCATGCTCTATTCATTAGTGTTTGTCATGGTTTCACATATCGAATTATGGAATCTGAAAGTATCTTATGCCATGGAAATAGGGTTGGGTTTGGACTGCAAAAACAAGGGACATATTCATAGAAGATTAGCCAAATTGCATTCTACCTTGCATTCTAAAATTACTCTCCATTCATCTAATATCTCCCCACTGATCGGAAATTTTAATTAGGCTTATAATGGAGTCAGATTTTTCCCAACACCAACATACTCTATGAATATAGAGATAGGAATTTCTGCTCTGCATAGTATTGTAAAACTTGTGATAGTATAAATTGAAGGGCTAGTTCCTTAGTCCCAGTGGAGCAAATTGTAATTATTTATGGTCAGCATCTCATGAAAATCAAATTCCCCAAGATTTATGTTTTATAAGGATTAACTCTTTGCAGAGTAAATATAAAATGCCTGTGCCTAGTCAGCATCTTTACAGGCCCTTAATTGAAGAAGCTCACTCTTCTTTTCTGACAGTCAGTCATTCAGCCTCTTCTTGCTTTGCTTATATTTTCTGCCAATAATATGTTCATAAATCAAATGGATAGCTTCATGTGAGTGAGATAGTTAGCTCCCATGTATAAGCAACATCCAGGAATCACAGTTTTGAGACTCTTAATATATCATTGTTAAATTGTTTTTAGAAAAAGTTTATGATTTTATTACAAGCTAAAAATCATTTAAAACAACAATTGGCACAGGAACACATCTTTGAACATTGTAAACATGAAGTCTATATTCCTTCTTCAAATGATGAAAAACATGTAAGAATATGGCTATTATTTTTGCAATTGAAAACTAATGGGCAGTAGAACATAAATATTTATGACTGATAATTAAGAAGAGGGATTTGATTCCATTTACCCTCAGGGGAAGTGGATTTGCTGTCCCTCCTTTCATAATTGTAGTCATTTCCATTTTAAACTTTCA
>PVIR01031613.1:0-19300 GCA_004026965.1 Petromus typicus
TAGTGACTCTAATCAATCTTATGTTATTCTTCTTTGAATCATCTAGGAGCTGTTGGATTGACTTTTCATTATCGCTTGCTTTTTTCCATAGATTATGCCTTTCCAGTTCATTGGTGGAGATCCTGTCTTCTAGGTCTGAAATTCGGTCTTCTGCCAAATTCATTCTATTGCACAAACTTTCATTTTCTTTCTTAATTTCTTGGGCTTCTGCTTGTAGGTGTTTAAAAGGTTCCAGTGCTTTTGCTATCTTGCATTGTATCAACTCCATGATTTCCTCTTTAGCTTTATTAATCATCATGTTGACAGTGTCCAATATCTCTGCTTTCATCTCAGAGATCAGTTCTGATTTCCATTTTACTAGATCTGCTTTGGTTACCATTGTTTAGGACCCTGGAGACTAGGCTTCAAACTTCTCTATTTCCCTTCCCCCTGTGTTACCTTGAGGTGAGGATCTTTGTATCTGAGACTTTGAGTGTTTCCTCATCTCTGACCTGCCCTGTTTTCTGGCGCTGTTTGTTGCAAATCACTTTCCTCCTAATAGTTAGAAACCTTAAAATAGCAGTGTTTCCTGTGTTGTTCTTTGCAGTCTGTATTGGAACCTAAAGAAAAACCCCTAGTTTTGGCACACCATATGAGGCACTCAATCAATACAGTCAGAACATCTTCTCCTGTCTGCTTTAGAGGCAGGAAGGCTCTGGGTCCTGAACTGCTACAATGGCGCTGCCTCAGGTTCCAATGGGCCCGCCTGCTCACCAATACAGAGTATCTGGTCTCACTTGTGCAGTTGGCCTGTTGACCAGTAGGCTATATGCCCTGTTCAGCTGCAATGGTAGGGGCTGATGTTCCAACAGGCCCACCTACTCACCAATATAAGATGACTGGATGTTCTTCTGCAGTTGCTGTGGAGAAAGTCAAACTCTGAGCTGCTAAACTCAGTCCCTGGGCGCTCTTCCAGCATGGGCCTGGAGGCCAGTAAGCTCTAACACCAGCCCAGATTCAGTGACGCAGATTCGGTGGGCAGTCACCATTTCCTGAGCCGCCCGCCGCTAACTTCAGTCCCTGGGCATTCTTTCGGAGTGGGCCTGGAGGCCAGTCAGCTCTATCCCCGTGCAGATTCGGTGACACGGATTCAGTGGCCCATTCGCCGTTTCCCGAGCCACTGCTGCTAATCTCAGTCCCTTTGAACTCTTCCAGCATGGGCCTGGAGGCTAGTAAGTTCCAACCCTGGTGCAGATTCATTGACGCAGGTTCGGTCACAACTCCCAGATTTTTTAACTCTCTTCTAGACTTTGTCAGAATTTCCAGAATACTTTTTATTCTATCTCATAGTTGCTTGCCACTTATGTCCCTAAAGGCTGAGACATTTTATGGTCAGAACAATTTACTTGATAAGTAATATGCCAAGAGAACTTCTTAGCTATTGTGTTAGCAGCAATAATTGCCAGTCAGTTTTGGCCAGTAAAGTTCATCTGTGTTGGAAATAGCATTCAGATCAGAATAATTTGCTTTCTCCTAGATAAAGAAAAGACATCACTGGCAAAGCCAACCTTCTATGCCTGAACATTCTTCTTTCTCATTTCTCCAGGTGAATCTCTTTTGCCACAAGAGCTCCTTTATTATTGTTTCCATTAGACATATTCAGACCTATGAATATATTCAGATTTATGAATTTATGTTATTGTGTTAGAGTTTTCTAGAAATACAGTATCAATATATATTTAAATAAGCAGGTTTAATAGGAAGGCTTACAGAGTCTGAGTTGAAGGAACACACAAATGTTGTTTGCAGGACAAAAGGTGAAAGAACCCATGCAGGCTATCTGTGTACTGAAGAGTTACAGCCTAATAGCTGCTCAGTCCATGAATGTGGAAGTTACAGCACAACAGGCATCAAAGATGAGACATCAGTTTGAGGCTCAAAGCTTGGAATCTTACTAAAGTGTTGCAGGTCTGAGTCTGGGTTGGAAACTGAAAATATTGGAATCTGATGTTAAAAGGCAGTGATGAAAACTGGAACTCTTCCAAAACAGAGACATTTATTTCTTTTTCTCTTTTTATTCCAATTAGGTGCCACCTACAACTGAAGACTGGTCTATTTTAGTTTGCTTGCCTACATGATAATAATCTACACACTAAGAAATTTACTAAACTACTAGGTGATTCTTACTTAAGTCAAGATGACATAGTACAATTCATGATCATAATCCAGCTATTGTCAAACTGACCACAAATCTATTAAATCATGTTTCATCTCCATAGAAAAACCAAGTTAATTACATATATACACATGTGTATATACATGTGTATATGTATATTTCTAGTATGATACATAGTGCATCCTGCATAGGAATGCACTAGTTTTCTTCCAAGAATAGAAGGTAGAGTTTTTCTTTGAGTGATATTTGTGAGTCTCCTGATATTCTATAATGTATATATTATAATTTAGATTTAACAATATTAAGTAGTTATATTGTCAATAAGCATATTATTACAGAAAATGTTTCTATAAATATGTGAAGGTATGCACAAGAATATTTTAAAAATAGAAAAGAATAAGTATTACAGTTTCTATCCAGATTTCAGAAACTGACCAAGGATTTGTAGCTGGTATTTATGACTACAGTCAGCTACTATCTATTCTGCGTTCCATTGACTTTCAGAAAATACCTGAGCAGGTCTTAACTATTTATCTGGAAGTGTAACACACACCTTCATTCCTGAAGGTTGCAGGCCATATCTTATACAGTCTGGATTGGGTTGCTTTAGTTTCCCACTGACTTAATATAAGGCAATCATAATACTAGGAGACCCACTAAGTGATATCCTGTACCCCAGATATATTCTTATCACTTCCATTGTGGAGTAATAGTTCAATTTCCTCCTAGAATTCCAGACCGGTCATAAACACTGTAATTTCCTTTTTAGCTTGTTGACCCAGATGTATGAAAAGCCTAATATTATGAAAAGAAAGTCTTACTTTCAGTTCAGTGGTATCATTGTTGTGTCTCCTCTCCGGATTTAAAACTTTGAGTTCAGCAAAGAATAAGATAAATACAACAGGAAGCCAAACTTTTTTTTTTTTTTTTTTTTTTTTTAGGTTTTTTGAGACAGGGTCTCGCTTTGTGGTTCAGGCTGGCCCTGAGCTCAGCCTCCAACTCACATCACAGCAATCCTCCTGCCTCTGCCTCCCGAGTGCTGGGATTACAGGCGTGAGCCACCAGGCCTGGCACTGTGGTATGTGGTACTGGTTGCTGCTGGGTGTGGGTCTCCACACCCAGTATTGTTATGTGGTTACCGGGGAATCGAACCCGGGCCCTTGCGCTTGCAAGACAGGCGCCAGATCCACTGAGCTAATTCCCCGGCCAGGAAGCCAAACTTTTGCAACTGGGTTATGAGAGGTAATTTTGAGTAGGATAATTCCCAGTTCCACCCCGAATAATGGTAAATGTAAATCCTTGTTATGTAGAAAAGATACCTGTGCTGGACACTGATTCAGAAAGCATATTTAACTGTTTATAGAACCTTCACCCAAACCTGAAAGGCATTACCACCTACCTGGCACTATAGTTGCATCATCAAAGTACCCTTCTGAATTTCTAGGCAAGTGCTCTTCCACTGAGCTTTATTCCCAACACTCCATTCAACACTTCTACCAATAAACCTGCACCTGGTTGGTGGAAACTTTGGAAGAACAGTGAGTTTTAGGAGATGAAACCCATTATCACACATTTTTTAGCTATGAAAAGCATTCCTTGGCTAGAAGCAACAGTACATGAAATACAATCCTGGTAAATGAAGGATTTTAAAGTATGTGGATGGTAATATTGGAAGAAGCACTACATGCAGGGAATGCAAATGAATACCCAGAATAACTATATAAGCCAGTATGGACAAAGTTCTGTCCTTTCCATGACAAAAGCAGTCGAATATAATCAAAAAGCCATCAGACTTCAGAGTGATCACCTTAGGAATAACGGCACATCAGGGATTACGATTTGCTTTCACTGCTGGCAAATTAGCCGTTCAGCCATTGCTCCAGCTAGATCAGCCTGAGTGGATGTAAGTCCATGTTGTTGAACCAATACAGAACCTCTAGTTCTGCCTCAATGACCACTTCATTAGTGAGCACATTGGGCAATGGTAGAAGGGGCTAAGGAAAAAGGTTGACTGCTGTCTCCACAATGAGTTGTCTTACCTACTTGATTATTAAAATCCTCTTCTGCTAACATCAACTTTTGCGAGGACTTAATGGCACACAAATGTTTTCATGCTCTTCACCCATATGGAGAGATCTATCTATATAACAGGTCCCCAAATGTCTTTGTTACCAACTTCCAGTGGTTATTTCCTATTCCCTAACAATCCAGCTAAATCACTGGCTACAACCATGAATTAGTATGTAATTGTTTGTTTGTTTTGCTTTTCTTCCAAGCAAAAAATATGACCCAGCAGACTCCTTAAAGATCTGCTCACCGTGAAAATTTCTATTCAACCAAATCCTTCAGCAAAAGGGCTATATAGTGTTGCATTTGTTAAATTTTGGGTGGAGCTTGCATAATATGCAGAGCCAGCTGTAAACCAAGCTTGAATCTTCTCTTTGTTCATCAGTTGATCACGGGGTACAGCAAAGGAGGCATAATAGAAAAGAGAAGTCAGTATAATAGAATTAGGGACCATGAACATTTGGACTACTTCTTCATGTAACTTGCTTGTACTTTCCTACTCTGGTCTGATCATATACATACCACTTCCATTTGATGACAAAATGTTGCTTTATGATTTGGTGTGTCAGGTAACACCAAGTTTGTGATAGGCAGCTAAAGTCACATCATAACATATTGTCTCACAGTCAAGCATTCAAGTTCAAATAAGACCCAACAGCAGGACAGAAGCTGCTTCTCAAAGGAAAAGTTGTGCATGCAAATGACTTCATAGCCTTGCTTGCTTCAAAATCCTAAGGAACTTTACTATAATTCACTTATGTCAGCTTGCTAAAAATGGGAAAAAATTTTATTTGCCACTGAAACCTCAAGTATCATTGTTCTTGTTATATCAAATATCCATGGTTGCAGAACAACCCAGAAAATCAGCACAGGCCTACTGCAAATTCTTCTTTTTTCAGCCATTGCTCCAGCTGGATCAGCCTGAGTGGATGTAAGTCCATGTTGTTGAACCAATACAGAACCTCTAGTTCTGCCTCAATGACCACTTCATTAGTGAGCGCATTGGGCAATGGTAGAAGGGGCTAAAAAAAAAAAAACAAGGAGATTTCTAAATCATTCATGAAATGTGCTGGACTAAGACATCCAAAGTGTAGCTACTAAAATCCTAGTAAGCCCAGTAAGTGTTGTGCAAATATTTTCTGTTCATTTGTATCAGGAAAGCTCAGATGCAACAATTTATTCTTCAAAATTTATTCTGCAACAGTTTATTGCTGCATATGCCACACAATCAGACTCCTAGAAATCTTATTGAGGTGGAGGGCCATTTAATTTTAGTTGTGTTTATTTTATATTTTTTTGTATACAAATATTGTTCCAATGACCCCAGAATGGTTACTACTTCTTTCTCAGTTTATTTAGTCAGCATTTCATGATCAATGAAATGGGCAAGCTTGATAACTTGTGATGAGAAAGGTGACCGAGGATCCCTGTGAAGTAATTTGTTACACAGAGTGGTGAAACTGATATACCCATGAACTAGCACAGCAAAATTGTATTGTCGCCTTACTATCTGACAACTAACTGATTCTGGCTGTTCTTGTGGGTAAGTATGGAGAATAAGATATTTATGAATTCAATAACTACACACCAGATTATGAGGAGAAGAGTTATTCAGACCAAGTAAGAAAAGCATATCTACTATAGCAGCTGCGATTGGGGTCACTACTTACCTAAGCTTATGTAATCCATATTATTATTCAAGATCCATCTATCACATGCACAGGCCAAACACAACAGTTAAATTGGGATGTAAAAGGAACTATTAATCTTTCATCTTCTAACTACGTGGTGGTGGGACTAATCTCCACATCCCTCTAGGAATGCAAATTTATTTTTAGTTACTATTTTGCTAGATAAAGTCAATGCTAATGGTTTCCATTTCACCTTTCCATCATAATGACCCTGACACATTAGGACATGAGGTTAGGGAACCACATTCTGTAACTAGATAAATTATGATGGGGGAAAATTCAATAAGCTCCTATTCTTATTTGAGGACCACAATGATATTTTGAATATCTTAGGATCAGCATTTAGAACCACTATCTAATGTCCCTAAAATGTCTGATCACTTTCTTTTTCCCAGTGTATGGTCATCCTGGTGAAAGGCCCCAAGCTGTTTTGGAGAAGGATGTAAGAAAGACTGACAGCATACTTTTTTTAAAAAATTGAAATCTTTATTGATACATTACATATACATATCATGATTACACTCCACAATGAGGATTTGTACCAGTATATGACACAACTTAATTCTTATTTTTTCCCATAGCCCTACCCACTCTACCACCCACCCCCTATATACATAAACTTTGTTTCCTTTCTTTTTTGTTATAAAATCATTAATTTCTCCCTTCACCCTATTTCGCTTTGAGTGTTTTCTACTTCACAATATATATCATACATTCTAGAACTCATTTACATCTTTATTTTCTCATACCAGAGAAAAGATGCGATATTTACATACCTGTGACCTATTTATTTCACTTATGAGGAAAGATAGCCTCTTTAACAAATGATGCTGGAAAAACTGGGCTTTAACTTGCCAAAGACTAAAGCTAGATCTATCTCTTTCACCGTGTACCAAGCTAAAATCAAAGTGGGTAAGAGACCTAAATATTAAAACAGACACTCTGAACCTGCTGCAAAACAAGTTAGGTAAAACTCATGAAGATATTGGCTTAGGGAAAGACTTCTTGAACAAAACCTCTATAGCACAGGAATTTGCAGAAGAAATCAGCAAATGAGATCTCATTCTTTTAAAAAGCTTCTGCACAGCAAAGGAAACCATCAACAGAGAAACAAGGCAACCAACAATGTGGAAAAAAACCTTTACCAGCTGTTCCTCAGACAAAGGGTTACTAATTAGAATATATAAAGAGCTTTAAAAAATCAGCCCACCCAAATTTAAAAACCCAATTCAAAAATGGGCATCTGAAGTGAACAGATACTTTTCAGAGGAAGAAGAGCAGCTAAGAAGCATATGAAGAAATGCTCAACCTCATTAGTCATTCGAGAGATGCAGATGAAAACAACACTGAGATTTCATCTCACTCCACATAGAATGGCTGCCATTTCAGACCTAACCAGCAACAAACGTTGGCGAGGGTGCCGGAGAAGAAGGAACCCTTCTCCACTGTTGGCGGGACTGTAGACTCGTACAACCCCTGTGGAGATCAGTTTGGAGATTCCTCAAAAAGCTAGGATTGGAGGTCCCATTTGACCCAGCCATCGCTCTGCTGGGTATATACAGAAAAGAATTAAAAGACTCATATCACAATGACATATGTGCACCCATGTTTATAGCAGCTCAGTTTGTGATTGCTAAATCTTGGAAATAACCCAAATGTCCATCAATGAGACTGGATAAGAAAGCTCTGGTTCTTTTACAGAATGGAGTATTACTCTGAAAAAAATGATAAGTTTGAATCATTTATACTTAAACAGACATACCTTGAGTATATCCTCATAAGCATACTTTTATAGTAGTGCATCAGTGTCCTTCCTCAAGGGGACTTGGCCTTCTTTCATTCAAAGTATTCAGGATCTATACACTGCCTCATATCTGGAAAATGATCAAGGGTCCATTGCCCTCTGGTGCTAAGATTCTAGGTAAATCTTGGTTCATTTGCCTGAAAATTTAGTGGTTTATATATAGTCATTAGAATTTAGTAGGGTCATTATCTGGATCACTCCTCAGAATGCTAGGATCATTTTGCCAGTGTCATGTGTCTATATATGTCAGATGACTCTAACCATTGCTCTGCTTCTGCAAATCACTATGGTTAGTGCACACACTCTGCCTTTGAAAGTTGGGCAATGTAGCTTGGTCCCTGCCACTCTGAGATCCAAATGAACTCAAAGAATTTAAGTTTCCCAACAGAGTGAGTGCAGTTCCCTCTACAAGCTTTTTGTACTATGAAAACAACCAGTGCTCTCTATTCTAACAATGGGAGAGATCATGGCAAATTTAGGCCTCATCACATTAGAAAGCTAACTGTAGGAAATACTAATCAGAGTAATCATTCTTCTAAGTCTGTTTCTCTACACGCTCTCCTGGTATCAAAATTTGTATTAGTTGGAATTCTGGAGAAGAACCAAATCAATAGAAAATGCATGTAAAAGTATGCAAGGCATTTTACTAGATAAGCTTGCTGGATCTGTGGTCAAGCGTCCACAACATCTGTCTGTGCACCAGATCCAGAGGATCCTATAATATCTCAGCCTATGAATACGGAAGCTGCAGAATAAGAAGGATCAAGGAAGCAGGATCAGTTTAAGGTCAATGGCCTGAAAGCTGGCTACAGAACTGCCAATGCAAGTCTAGCCTGTAAAGCTAGAGGAACTGGAGAATGGTTTCCAAAGGCAGTAATGAAGACTGGAGTACATTCACAACATGGACATGTTCTTCTTTCTCTTTCATGCATGCCATTAAGGTTACAAGCCTATAGGTTGGTGCCATCTACACCAAGGTGATCTTTCTTCCTTAGCTGGCTGGCCTGAATGTCAGTTATTCATTGGCCTATCCAGAACTTTACTAACTGGCTAGGTGGTTCTAATACAAGTCAAGTAGGCATATGACAATTACAATCCTATTTTTTTGTATCTCTTGACCTAATGGGTGGGCACCTCCACAAGAAAAATCCTAGCACCTTTTGTGGGTACAAGTCCCTTGCCCATCCAAAGTACTTTTCCAACAGTAGAAATTATCTGTCAGGCTAGAAGTGTAGTGCAGTAGTAGAACACTTGCGTTGCTTTCTCATGGTTCTGATTCCCATATTTATTACCATATAAAATTCTGTAAACAGCTTCATTTTGCCACATGATTTTGGCATCTCCCTTTAGCAATATCCAAAGTATGTGTAAATACAGATATCTTTCAGAGTTTCACTCCAGTTCTTCTGGCAGGTCTTGCCAGTGTAATTCATCAGTTCTTATTAAGTAGTGCTATTGTTGTCCAATTATAAATTGTATGAAGTCTCTCTATGCATTATTAGAAACAGAAATATTCAAGTGGGAGAGGGATACTGAGGTAAGGTATATAAAAAGGATATCTGTGAGACAAATTTTATAATACAAATGTGACGTGTGATATAAATATATGTTAAATATTATATATAAATAAAGTTAAAGGACAAGACTCCTTACTGTTAATCTCCTTAATACTTTCCCTTTGGCTTCATATTCTCTTCTCCGACAATTTTCACCACTTTGTGAAGCAGTTCTGGAAATTCACTTTTTCAGTATCTCTTTGAGATGTGATCAAAAATGATTATGACCAGAGCCAGGGATTTAGCTTAGTGGTTCCAGTACCTGACTTGTAAGTGCAAGGTCTCAGGTTTGAACCCCAGTAACCACATGCCACAATATCAGACATGGTGACTCAAGCCCACCAGCAATTAGTACCACATACCACAATGACAGATGTGGTAGCTCATCCCTGTAATCCCAGAACTCAGAATGCAGAGGCAGAATTACTGTGAGTTCAAGGCTCACCTGAGATACATAGTGAACTCAGGGCCAGTCTGAACTACAAAGGGAGACCTTGTCTCAAAGAAAAAAAAGAAAGAAAGAAAGAAAGAAAGAAAGAAAGAAAGAAAGAAAGAAAGAAAGAAAGAAAGAAAGAAAAGAAAAGAAAAAAATAAGGTGACCAAAGTTTGGAGCAGTGAGTGTCAAAAACTAAACTTTGCAGGACAAAGTGTCCAGAGTTTGGAAAACAATAGATTGGCAAGGAAGGTAAGTGAGTGGAGTGTACAAGGGAATGGACAAAGGGAAGAATATTAAATGAAGCACTACAGAAAAGATAGATATCCCCATGGAGGAAAGCCCACACAGCGCCACTGACAACAGCTGGGCAGACAGCATCTGAGAGATGAACTAAAACAGACATTTCTGCTCATGGGGACCCAGAGACTTGCACCAGGGTGAGGAGAATCTTCTGCAGCTAAAGTCAGAGGGGGAGCACAACACTGCTTCAGGAGCAGCCTTCCATTGTCATCAGCTGGCAGAGAATTTGGTACAAATGCCAAGACCATAGTCTTCCAGACCAGGTTCTTGCAGGAAGGACACTGTAGGCAAGGGCTGAGTGTTTGAAACTGAGTCGAAGAACAGCTCATTGGCTGCTTCACACAACCAAGTTCCCAAAATGTGTGAGAGAAAGATAGTTAGAAGAGACTGAGGGTAACTGGAAAGCATACTGAAGAAGGCATCACACTGAGAGGCCAAGGAAGGTGGAAACAGACCTGGCTCTTATGGTGCAAGGCCAATTTCAGCCTTAGCTACACAGGAGTGGAAGTTTGCATTGGTGCCATGTTCTGACCATAAGCAGTCCTCAGACATACAATGTGAACAAGGACACATCCGGGCCTGAGCTCTGCTCCTTAACCCTAGGCTGAAGAAAAGAATCACATGTCCAAAACAATAGAAAACTCTCTTTTACTGTTCTATACTGCTGTGTTGTATTTTTTTTCCATTTTCTACTTTAAAATTTTTTATTTTTGTTTTCCTTGTTGTTTTCTCCTTCTCAATATTTTTCTTTGCTCTTTTATTCCACTATTTTACTTGTGGGGTTTTTTTGTTTTTGTTTTTTTGTTTGTTTGTTTGTTTTGTTTTTTTATAGTCTTGCTTTGTAGTTCAGGCAGAACTGAACTCAGCCTCAAACTCAGCAGTCCTCCTGCCTCTGCCTCCCAAGTGCTGTGATTACAGCCATGAGCCACCATGCCCAGCACTGTGGAATGTGGTACTGATTGCTGGTGGCAAGAGTCTCCATCCTTGGCAAGGTTGTATGGGGTTACTGGGAATTGAACCCAGGACTTGCACTTGTAAGGCAGGTGCTGGAACCATGAGCTAAATCCCCAGTCCTATCTTACCATTATTACGAACATGTCTGTGTGCTTCTCTTCAAACATCTGCCTTAGCATCTAATACTAGTCATTCGACCACCTTTCATTCTACCAAATCCAACTCCTCTATCTCATGGCAGAAAAAACACAAATAATAAAATCTCACAATGCACAGAGAAAAGACAAATAGTGTAAAATAACTCTAAGGATTATGATATAGAAATGCTATAAAATTAAATTTGTGCATGGGAAGATTCTACGTGGCTAAAGAGAAGAACTTCCATTTTGGAGCTACTCACAGAAAATCAACTAAAATCAAGTAATTGGAAAGACATACATCCTGATGCCAAAATCTGTGTGAAATAAAAGGCTGGTAGATTAAATAAAGCATAGACACGGGATTTTTTAAAATGATGAACCAGCCCACAGGGAGGCCTGTGTCACTGCCTTCAGCACACCAAGTGAGACTTGCCATTCTGGGGAATCTCCAAGAGATTGATAGATTGCAAAAGTGCAGCTAACTCAAACAACACAGGACAAATTTGACATACAAGGCCCCTTGTCTCCTTTAGATTCTAACCACAGAGGATGGTGCAGCCTGACAGCAAATTTCACAGCTATGCACAAGGATGAGTGACCAGGAAATTCCTCCTTCCTGGATAGATAAGCCACCAGCTTTTAAAAATTTGTGTCATATGTCACTGTGATATGAGTCTTTTAATATAGCAGCCCAATTTGTGATTGTTACATTTTGGAAACAACCCAAGTGCCCATCAAATGGAGACTGGATAAAAAGCTGTGGTTCTTCTACAGAATGGAGTATTACTCTGCCATAAAAAATGATAGGTTTGAATCATTTATACTTAAGTGGATACCTTGAGGATATTCTCACAAGTGAAATAAATAGGTAACAGATAGGTAAATATCGCATCTTTTCTCTAGCATGAGAAAATAAAGATGTAAATGAGTCCTAGAATTGTATGCCATATATTGTGAAATAGAAAATACTCAAAGTAAAATAGGGTGAAGGGGGAAAAATAATGAGATTGTAACAAAAAAGTAAGGAAACAAATTTTATGTATATTGGGGGGTGGTAGGGTGGGTAGGGTTATGGGGAAAATGAGAATTAAGTTGTGTCTTATACTGGTACAAATCGCCATTATGGAGTGCAGTCATGATGCGTTTATGTAATGTACCAATAAAGATTAAAAAAATAAAAATAAAAATAAAAATTTCTGTCATGTACTGTAGTGGTAACCCCTAGCAACAGCGGGGCTCCACTGCAGCACAATGGAGTCAAGTGAAAGAACTGAGTGGTGACCAGTGGCTTGAGGGAGTGAGGCAGACACACAGAATTTAAACATCCATGGAAGGTTGGCATTCAGTCTTCTAGAAAGGACATTGAATGGCAGACTCACACTGTATTTGTAGTAGTAACAGCAACAGCCCCTGCCATGCAACTAGTAGCAAGATGGGATAGAGATGTGCCACTGAAGCTGGAGCGGGGCGGGGGGTGCTGTTCAAAGACCAGGAGGAATCCTTGGTACACAGGACTGGGAGCAGTCACCGGCAGTGTAGCTTGACAAATGGCAGAGCAACATGGAGAAAATCACATTAAGGAGACATGGATGGGACACAGAGGGACAGACAGGAAGTTGTTGGCTGAAAACCACCCTCAACCCCCACTTCCAGACATCAGGATCAGCCACTTACACACCACTAATCCTACTGGAGATGTGGAGGGGCTACACAGCACAGTTAAGAGCTCTGACTTACACACTACCACAGAAATGTGGACACCAGAAGAATTTTATTGTTTTTTTTTGTGTGTGTGTGTTTTGTTTTTATTTTACCAGATGGTTTTTTTTTTAAGTTATGAAGGCTTTTATATCTTGATTCTGATCTTTACCCCATTTCCATGCCCTTCCCTCAACGCCTCCACACTTGTGCAAAGACTGTTTCAGTATTTTTTCCCTTCTATGAAAGAAGGGAAAGAAAAATATATGGTATTTTCATGTAGGTCAACAATGTCTTATGTTTTTGGTTTGTTTCAATGTTCTCTTGCTTTGTTGTTGTTGTTGTTGTTTGTTTGTTTGTTTTGAAACAGTGTCCTACTTTTGTAGTTCAGACTGACCCTAAGATCAGCTTTGAACTTGCAGCAATCCTCCTGCCACTGCCTCTTGAGTGCTGGGATTACAGTTCTGAGCCACCATGCCCAGCATTGTGGTATGTGGTACTGATTGCTGGTGGGTGTGAGTCTCCATGCCTAGCACTGCTGTATGTGGTTACCAGGAATCAAACCCGGGCCCATACACTTGCAAGGCAGGCTCCAGAACCACTGAACTAAATCTCCAACCCTTGATTTCTTCTTAATTCTTCTGCCCTCTTCTCCAGTTTCCCAAAGCTTGGGTGATCATTGTTTGTCTTCTATCCTCATTTCTACTGTATTTCTTTTCATCTATCGCTCTATTTTGTATCTTATGCTTCTTAAATCTCCCCATTATAGGGTAAAATTACTCCATTAAGGGGAAATTCATTACATACAAGTTCCTTGTTTATGCTGGATTTTTGTATATAACTGTCAGTCTTACTGCTGTGGTTAAAGGTACCAAATTCATAGTTACTATAGTTTGTCCATTTATAGACTATGCTTGGTGCTGTTATTACTGCTAGTTGTGCTTTGTAAGATAAGTGTCATGCTTGTAGCAATCAATTATTAACACTTGAATGTGACACTGCTGTGACTGAGGTCAAAACCATCACCAGAGTCAAGTATCAAAGCACTGGGTGCTGATCTAAATATATGGCAACTTCTGATCCTTAATAAATTAGGAAGATAAGATCTTGGGACAGACACAAATACCAAAACCAATCTACATCCAAAAAACATTTTTGAGGAAGAGACATTTCCTAAGGAATCCTCAATACTAGCAAAGAAGAAATCTACCATAAGAAATTTAGAAGGATCAAAGCAGAAAACTAAATAAAATTAAGAAATATAAAATGACAGGAAGCAGAAGCAAAGTGTAACCTCAGAACTCCAGCCCAAGGACAAGTCCAGGTGACAACAAGATAGAAGCAATTAGGAGCTACTCACTTGAATTTACTGAAATTACATTAGTACAACAAAAAAATAGATGAATGAGTCTATATAGAAATTAATATCTCAGGTAAAAATAAATGACAATCAATGAAAGATTTTTTTTAAAATACAGAAGAGTAGGAAAACAATTGCAATCAGGAATGTACAACATATGAAAGAAATGGAATTCATAAAACAGATAAAGATAACAAGCAGATTAAAAATTCCATTGCATGTATACACAACTGATTGAATGAAGTCAAGGACAGAATATCAGATCTAGAAGAAAGGATTGTGGTTAACAAACATGAAAAGAAATATAGCAAGGATCATGAAAAATCAGTGCAACAGCTGCAAGATGATGCAAAGAACAACATTCGATTGATTTGAGTCTATGAGAAAGCCAGAGACAGTGCAAATATCATTTAAAAATTTATTCATAGAAGTAATGGCAGAAAAATTGTAAAACATTGGAAAAGATTTTGACATACCATTAACTGAGGTATATGGTATTTCAATTATCCATCATCAAAATTAAGCAAAAGAACAGAATATTAAAAGGTGCCAGAAAAAGAAACCAATCACCTAAGCAAATGAGACTAAGAAAAAATGCAAAGCATCAATGAATCAAAGAGTTGCTCTATTGAAATATTGAATAAAATTGATGAACCCTTAGCCAACCTTATCAAAAATGAGAAGACTCATAGTGCAGTTAAGAAGGAAAAATATAAAATCACAACGGATCCTATGAAAATCCAGAAGATCATGAATATCTACTTTGAGAACTTGTACTCCATTAAGACAGAAAACACAGAAGAAGTGGGCTGATTCCTAGATACATATGAATTACCGAAGCTGAATCAAAAAAAATGCAAACATTCTAAGTAGCCCAATATCAGTCAGTCATGGTGAAAATATTAAAAACTTACCAACCCCCCAAATTCTAATAGTTTCACTATACAAATCAATGAGAACATTAGAGAAGACCTAATTTCACTACTCTTCAAACCCTTTAATGAAACTGAAAGGAAAGCAATACTCCCAAAATTATTCCAGGAAGCAATTATTACCCTGATACTAAAAACAGAGATATATCTAGCTGACAAAGAGAACTATGGGCCAATCTCCACAGTGAACAAGATGCAAAAATACTCAATAAGATACTGGCCAAAAAATGCAGCAAAATATCAAGAAGATTATACACCATGACCAAGTAAGAGCCATCCCTGAGATGCAAAGAGGCTTCAATGTACACAAATCAATAAATGTGAAACACCTTATCAACAGAGCCAAGGACAAAATTCACATAATCATGTCACTAGATATTCAAAACACATTTGATACAGTCTAAAAACCGTGCATGATAAAAACCCAATAGAAAACTGAAACAGATTGTTTTTATCTCAGTTTTATAAAGTTACCTATGACTAAAAGCAAACATCATACTAAATGATAAAAAGCAGAAGCTTTTACCATAAAATTAAAAACAAGAACTTTGTTCATAAACTTTATTTCCTTTCTTTTTTGTTATAATCTCATTATTTTAGGGGGGGGGTGGTAGGGTGGGTAGGGCTAGGGGAAAAAATGAGAATTAAGTTGTGTCATATACTGGTACAAATTCTCATTGTGGAATGCAATCATGATGTGTATATGTAATGTACCAATAAAAATTTCAAAAAAATAGTAAAAATTCAAAAAAATATGAAGAACAAGATAAGGATGTCCACTACTATTAATTATAGCTCTGGTAAAATTAGCCATAACAATTTTATAAGAAAAAGAAATAAAAACAATAAAGGTAAGAAAATAAGAATTTAAATTACCATTCTTTGCAGATGACATGATACTTTACATAGATGACCCTGAAACTTCAAATGACTTGTAGATTTAATAACAAAATTCAGTCACACAACAGAATACAAAATCAATAGCGTTTCTGTTCCCACCCACATAACAACTTACTGAGATAGAAATTGAGGAAACAGCACTTTAAAAAATTACATAAAAAATCAAATACTTAGGATTCAATTTAACAAAGGAAGATCTTTAAATTGAAAATGTCAATACTCTGAAAACAGAGATCAGAGAGGAGATCAGAAAATAGAAACATCCCTTGTTATTGGTTAGGAAGAACGAACATACTAAAAATTGCAATGCTCCCAGAATTGTTACACAAATTTAATGCAATCCAAATCAAAATAGCATTACTATATCTCACAGAATGAGCCAATATATTCCTACAATTCATTTGGAAACAGAAGAGACCCTACATAGCAAAAGCATTTCTGAACAACAAATGCAAAGGAAGGGGTATAACAATCCTCAACTCCAAATTATATTACTGAGTGACTGTGATAAAAACACATGATACTGGCCAAAAAATGGACCTGAGGATCAATGGCACAGATTAGAAGGTGCAGAAAGAACCCTAACACCCTTAGCCACCTTGTCTTTGAAAAAAGGACCAAACACCCTCACTGGAAGAAAGATAATCTTTAATAAATAATGCCCCAAAAACTAGCTTTCCATATGCTAAAGATTAAAATTAAGCCTATGTCTCTCATGATACACTAACCTAAAATAAAAATGAGTAAAAATTTAAATATTAAAACAGTGATGTGTACATAAAATATAACAATAAAATCAATTATTAAAGAAAAGCAGAAATACAAAAGCTTCTAGAATACCAAATAGGCAGAGCTCACTAAGATATATATGAAAGCACAGACTTTATGAACAAAACTCCAGTGGCATGGGAAATATTACACAGAATCAACAAACTGATGTCATCTTATTTGAAAGCTTTTCAACAGCCAAAGAAATCAGCAACACAGTGCAAAGACAATCCACACAGTGGGAAAAACTTTGAGCCAGTTGTTCCTCACACCAAGAATTAATATCTAGAACATATAAAGAATTGAAAAAATCTGAACTGAAAAATCCCAAATTAAAAACCCAATCCAAAAAATGAGCATTTCAGATGAATATTCACATCTCACATCAAGAAATTCTAATGGTAAATATATGAAAATGTATTCAATATCATTTGTCATTTCAGTGATGAAAATTGAAACAATACTGAGATTCCAAATAATTGCAGAATTGGTGTTCTCAAGAAAACAATAAACAACAGATTTGGCAGGCATGTGAAGAAAAAGAAATCCTTCTCAACTTAAATTAGTGTGGAGATTCATGAAAAATTTAGGATTTGAGGTCCCATTTGACCCAGCTACTCCTTTTCTTGGAATCTTCCTGAAAGAATTAAAAGCATCAAACCACAACAGTATATGCACTCCCATGTTTATCACAGCACAGTTTGTAATACCTAAATCTTGGAAACAGTGCAAATGCTAATCAACCAATGATGAACATGTGGGTTTTATTTTAATGCAATGGAGTACTTTTGTGCCATAAACAAGGATAAACTTGAGATTGTAATCTTAGGTGAAATAAGTTGGATATGCATGTGTAAATACTTCATTGTCTCTGCTGTAAAAAACTGAAGTGTAAGCTGATTGTGGTGTATAAAAGATATTGAGAAATCACTCAAAAGAAAATGGAAACTAGAGATAGGGAGGTGAGAAAGGAAGGAAGAGAAAAGGAAAAATGAAAAAAGAAATACAAAATTGAAACAAAGCTTTGAAAACAAAGAGGGAAGAATAGTTAGAAGGAAGATATGGTAGTCTTTGGTCATACCGCCACAAATGAGCCTGATCTCACATGATTTGGGACAAGAGGGAAGAAGATGGGGAAAATAAGAACGAAGATCTATTGTGTACAGGTACAGATACCTTTTGCTGAATGTGATCCTTGTGTGTATAGAAATTGCACCAATAAACTGAATTTACAGAGTGAACTTCTGTTTGCTATTATAAACAGAAGTAATTTTTTCAGCAAAACATAGGAACACTGTTGAAATCACTTTGCATAAATAATGGAGTAAATACTGGTACTGGACAGATAAAGATGGGAAATTATTCATTTACTGCTAAAAATCTTCCTGCAAGCCACAAACTGTCCTCAGTTCTTTAGTTCCCAAACTGCTGGTAACTCCTTCCAAAAGGAGTTCAAAGTAAGGGATAATAATTTTTTCAAAGATTTAAAAAATAAACACACATACAGATACATGTGGGAGAATGAGGAAACAAAGAAATCAGTCTCTGAACTTCCTTCATTCCCAAGGCACAGCATGGGTCACAAAAGGAGAAGAAAATAAATAACAGGTAGCAGAAATCTATGAAAAGCTATCAGGAGGGCTAAAGAAAATAGATGAGTTGAGAGAGGAAACAAACTCAGCAATTCACTCAAGATGCTCACACTGAGTTTCACTGAATATGCCTGAGGGAGTTTTGGGGAAAATAAGTAAAACCTGCATGAACTAAACAAAACATTTCAAAATCTGAATAGAAGATTCAACATGATCATGGAATGCTCAAAAAACATCAGGCAGAAATACTCAAAGTAAAAAATTGTTTATAATTCATACATTAAAGAAATGATCAGAGCGAAGACAAATAGATTGCCTGGTACTGACAACAAAACAGTGAATTATGCTAAATACCTCAAAGAAACCAAAAAGAAAATACGACAAAAGAAGGCAATCCAGCAGGTACTAGATTTAAAAAAAAAAAAAAAAAAAACAATCTAAGGCTATTTGAAGTTAGAGAAAAACTAGAAGACAGCATAGATAGACTCAATAACATGCTGAGAAATTATGTGAGAAAATTTCCCAAAGATAAGAAAAAGAGTTTAAAATAAAAGTAAATTAAATTGTAGAACACAAAACAATTATAGTGAAAAGAGAAGTTCTCCAAGACATATCCTTATTAAATATCCAGGTTTTCATTTTTAAAATTCCAGAATTTTAAAGGCAACCAGACAAAAATAATCACATATAAATGTCAACCAACTAGAATCACAGTCAACTTCTTTTTTTATTACATTTTTTAATCTTTATTGGTACATTACATATATGCATCATGATTACACTCCATAATGGGGATTTGTACCAGTATAAGATACAATTTAATTCTCATTTTTTCCCATAGCCCTACCCACCCTACCACCCCCCCATATACATAAAATTTGTTTCCTTACTTTTTTGTTACAATCTCATCATTTTTCCCCCTTCTCCCTATTTTACATTGAGCATTT
>PVIR01031614.1:0-19300 GCA_004026965.1 Petromus typicus
CCGCCTCCACAATGGCCCGCACTCACCCAACAGCAGCAGGACTGTCAGTGGTGGCAACAGCCATGGGCCGCGGGGACACACATTCTCCACCATCTGCATCTTCAAAGCCATCTCCCATCTGGCCCAGAGTCCAGTGAGGACTCGGAGCTGAACTGAGAAAGAGGAAGGAAACTGTTTCATCTTTTGTACACACGTCATCAGTCACCAGATTGTCTTTCTGCTAACGAGTGGCCAGCAAGTCAAGGAGGGGAGACTGACTCGCAGTCTGTTCCTCTGTGCCGCGGGCCCTTGCCGTGTCCCTGGAAAAGCTCAGGGCTCTGGCTTCTGGGTGAGCAAACAGGGACACAGCAGGGAGGAGAGCTGGGCCGAGCCAGGCCGGGTCCCCGGTCAGCGCTGTCCCCACTCCACTTCCTGTGCTGCCTCATTGGTCGCTACAGAAAGTCCCACACGAGCTTCCACTCAGACAGGCCCTGTCAACGTGCGACGAAGAATCAATGTTAAAACAACAAAATAGGGGGCGGGGGAGTTAGCTCATTGGTTCTGGCGCCTGTCTTGCAAGTGCAAGGACCCGGCTTTGATCCCCGGTAACCACATACCATACTGGGCATGGAGACTCATGCCCAGCACCAACCAGTACCACATACCACAGTGCCCGGCGTGGTGGCTCACGCCTGTAATCCCAGCACTTGGGAGGCAGAGGCAGGAGGATTGCTGTGATGTGAGTTGGAGGCTGAGCTCAGGGCCAGCCTGAACTACAAAGCGAGACCATGTCTCAGAAAAAAAAAAAAAAAATAGGGCGACCATCTGCAGGAGACCAGCAGTCCAGGAAGGGCCTAGATCACTGCAGGGGAGACTCCCCCACCTCGCCCCGCCCTCCACATACACAAATCCTTAGGTGCAAGATATAAATTCGTAAGAAAGCCAGGAAGCATGTTTTTTATTACTTTAGCTATCATCAATTTATTATAAAAAGGACATGAAAATAACTTACATGATGAAAGACTGGCGAACTCAGGGAAATGAGCTGCCTTGGGTGACACTTATCAGCAGTGATTTACCTCCCTCTTCATGTTTTTCAAGATTGTCACCATCTCTAAATAAGAAATAAGTCTTGTCATCTAGGATGACTTTCGTGCTCTCATATTCTGGAAGAAGAATTTCATCTCCACCTTTCACACTCACTGGTTGCGTCTCTCCTACCTTTTCCAGATGCCACAGCTAACTAAAGAAGGAAAGTGTGAGGACAGGGGTCTGTAGACAAGAAAATAAAATAGGAGCCTCTTTAGGTCTTCTAGCTAATCCTGATTAGAAAGAATTTTAAGAAACAAACTTTAGTAGAGATTCTCCTGGGAATCAAGTGAGAGATTGGGGGTGGGGGTGAGAGAGAAAGAGAGAGAAACAGGTAAAGACAGACATGAAATGGCCCTCAGACTTGCACCAAGAAATCAGAAAAAGAGGTGACAGGCAGGACACAGAGAAAGCGTTGTGCACAAAGGATAAGCTGCCTCCATCCCAGTAAAATAAAGGGCCATACAGTGGGCTGACTACCTTCACGGCGATGTGTACGCACAGCTCTGCACTAACATATACACATACATGTTCTAGAGTCACCATCGTATTCTCGCTGGGCTTGTTACAGAGGACACTAGACATCCACACGCCCCCTTCCTAACTCTAAATAAGGAATAAGGAATAACAGAATAAGGAACTCCCCCTCCTCACTGTCCATCCACTCCAAAGACAAGGAACTAAAACATAAGTCAAGGACAAGTAAACAAAGAAACAAAAAACAAAGCTGCACGTAGATCCCTAATCCAGTCCAGGTGAAGTGAGAGGAAGAGTCACTCACTCCCCCGGTCAGAACAGCTGACAACAAAGACCCCAAGTCTCCTCCATCTTCCACAGCCCCCACCAGGAATCTTTCTTATCAAGGCAGCTACCTATCATTTCCTCTTTCCTTCCTTTTCCTCTTTACAAATCAATAAAGTGTTTTCTTTTCTTTAAACTTCATTCGTCTAATTTATTATTGGACCTGAGTTATGATGCTGGTGGGTTGCTGGGACAACAGAGAGAACTGCTCATTCCCCCAAATGCCTCAGAAAATATTTTTCTCTATATTTATTCTCTACACACTTTTGATAGCAAATCTGTGAGTTCTTTCTCCACTAAACAATTCTCCACACCAGCCCTACTGCTTTATTGTGACGCTATGTGCCTGGAATTAACATAAAACCCTACAGTGTGAGCTCTCAGCACTAAGAGATGGATCCTTCAGAAGCCAATGACAAGTTGGATCTTCTGCACTTCTCATTGAGGGTTATAAATTAAACAAATCCGGGCCGGGGAGTTAGCTCAGTGGTTCCAGCGCCTGTCTCGCAAGTGCAAGGGCCCGGGTTCGATTCCCCGGTAACCACATACCATACTGGGAGTGGAGACTCACGCCCAGCAGCAACCAGTACCACATACCACAGTGCCGGGCGTGGTGGCTCATGCCTGTAATCCCAGCACTCGGGAGGCAGAGACAGGAGGATTGTGATGTGAGTTGGAGGCTGAGCTCAGGGCCAGCCTGAACCACAAAGCGAGACCCTGTCTCCAAAAACCTAAAATAATTAATTAATTAATTAATTAAACAAATCCTACTGGCCCTTTCATACACGGGCCTATAACCTAAGTACTAAGTACTATATTTACTAATACAGTATGTGAGTAGTAATTACATATGAAATGGTGTAAATTACATATGAAATGACACTAGTGCTCTGGCAGGCTGAGACAGGGTCATGCTACTGAGTGAAATAGCATGATCCTATTTTAAAATAAAAGGTCCCAAAGTGCTGGAACTGTAGCTCATGAAAAGGTCCTACATTCAACTTTGAGTACATCGAAATTACGTATTTCCTACGTAATTAGTTAAGGTAAGGTGTTACTACCTAGCATGGGTCCCGAACATGATACTGATAAAGAAAAACACAACAGAACAGGTTGGTTTCTTGCTCAGCCTCCCCAACACATACTGGCCAAGGGATGTTCTGTTCAAGCACTGTAACTCTTATGCTGCATGATGGTGGCCCCTAAGGTTTAAGAGTGTTCTGTTTGGCCTGGGGATTTAGCTCAGTGGTTCCAGCACCTATCTTGGAAGTGCTAGGGCCAGGATTCGATCCCCCAGTAACCACATACCACAGTGCCAGGCATGGTGGCTCACTGTAATCCCAGCACTCAGGAGGCAGAGGCAGGAGGATTGCTGTGAGTTTGAGGCTGAGCTCAGGTCCAGCCTGAACCACAAAGTAAGACCACCATTCCCCCCAATAAAGAATGTTCTGTTTGGTCTATGGATAGACCCTGTCAGACAAGAAAGAAGTCCTGACTTAGATACTCCGACTCGCAAAAAATCAGTTTAACTCTGCCCATTTGCCTCACCTCAATAAGCCCGCTCCCCTGGCGGGTGATCCCGCCCCCATCTGGGCCTTCCAGATCTGCTTGATTGGAAGCAGCTCTGCCCCTCATCCTGGCTGTGACTCACATGTCACATCCGTTCCAGATCAGGCAACATCCTGTTTCCGGCCACCAGTCTGGACCTCGGTGACTGACGTCATGTCTTTCAGCCTGCCTGCCATGTCCTAAACTTCTACCCCACCAGCAGAAGAGAAGCACAAAATCAGTAATCCACCTCTCCCTGCACACTTCCGATTTTGTACCTGCTCTTTTCCCCCAAAACACCATTTCATATGTAATTAGTACTCACATACTAAACAAATATTATAGTAAACAAATTATTATGAACCTAGTCAATACTTATTTTATGTCTCTGTCTATTGGAAGTTTTCCAGTAGAATGGATACAGGGATTGTTGACTGTTTTACTTACCAATATATCTCAGGTATCTAGAACAGTCCAGCACATAATAAAGACCTAAGTATGTGTTGAATGTATGGAAATCTGTCATTTATGAGTCTGTGGTTCAAGACATATTCAGTTGTGCTGCGGACAGCCCTCTGAGGCTTTTGAGTTTTGTTTTTAATTTTTATCTGTTGTCATTCTAATCAGTCAAAACATCTTGCCAGGCATGGTGGCTCATGCCTATAACCCTAGCACTCAGGAGGCAGAGGCAGGAGGATTGCTGTGTGTTTGAGGCTGGCCTGAGCTGTATAGTGAGTTAAGGGCCAGTCTGAACCATAAAGTGAGACACTATCCCAAAAGAAAAGAAAAATATTTAATCACAGAAAAATTTATAATTAAAAAGAAATTATTTTTCATGAACAATGATGCTGAGATCCAGTTCAGCTCTCCTACACCAGAATTTCCTACTCCTCAACTCCTAGAGAGGAGGGAAGATTTCCTATCTGTCTCTTCCACAGATGAACTTGTTCATAAGTTATCTTAACCGTAAATCTCTTGCATATCTTTCATGCAGAATGTAACATCCTCTTTAACACCACTTGAGTGGCACTTCTATTTTATTTGTTTTGTTTTTTGAGACAGGATCTCACCTGATAGTATAGGTTAACATGAATTTAAAATGTAGCTCACACTGGCTGGGGCTTTTAGTTCAGTGGTTCTGGCACCTGTCTTGCAAACACAAGAGCCCAGGTTCGATCCCTCGGAAACCACATACTATACTGGGCTTGGAGACTCACACCCAGCAGCATTCAGTACCACAAATCACAGTGCCAGTCATGGTGGGTCAAGCCTGTAATCCCAGCACTCAGAAGGCAGAGGCAGGAGGATTGCTGTGATGTGAGTATGAGCTGAGTATGAGTATGAGCTCAGGGCCAGCCTGAACTTCAACATGAGATCCTATCTTAAAAAAAAAAAAAAAAAAACAACGTAGCTCATAATGACCTGGAATTTGAGGTGGTCCTCCTGACTCAGCCTCTTGAGTGCTGGAGTCACAGGCTGTGTGCCACTACACACAGCACATGCCATTTGAATTTTCTTACAGTTTTTTTGGTTTTTGTTCTTGAGACATAGTCTTGCTTTGTAGTTCAGACTGGCCCTGAACTCACAATGTAGCCCAGGAAAACCTCCAACTCACAGCAATCCTCCTAACTTTGTCTCCTGAGTGCTGGCATTACAGGTGTGAGCCACCACACCCACCAATGTGATACATGGTACCTAGGGATCAAACTCTGGACCCTGCGCTTGCCAAATAGACACCAGAACCACTGAGCTAAATCTCCAGCTTGTTAAAGGGCTCTCAAGGTAAAGTTATAATTTCCCATTTATATTCTTCCTTCAAAAAGAAAGAAAGTGGACTGCAGATTTAGCTCAACCAGCACAGCGCCTGCCTGGCAAATGTGAGGTGGTAAGTTTGAATCCCAGTACCAAAAAAAAAAAAAAAAAAAAGAAAGAAAGAAAAGAAAGAACTTGCTACAGATGAAAGGAAATGCCTACTTTCATGGAGAAACAAAGCACATGCTTTGCCATACAGTGACGTGTGGGAAGTATTTGAGTTGGTGCCTTTGATTCAGATGAGTCTCAATTTCCCTAGAGAATGTTCTCATTTAATAACCCTACACTCTGCCACAATAGGTCTCTGAGGTGTGCATTAATTCCAGTCAAAGTTCTGGCTAACAAGTGGACAAAACACCTCCTCTTAATTTTTCAGAAAGAGAACCCAAGGGGCCGGGGAGTTAGCTCAGTGGTTCCGCCGCCTGTCTTGCAAGTGCAAGGGCCCGGGTTCGATTCCCCGGTAACCACATTAACAATACTGGGTGTGGAGACCCGCAACCAGTACCACATACCACAGTGCCAGGCATGGTGGCTCACGCCTGTAATCCCAGCACTCGGGAGGCAGAGGCAGGAGGATTGTGATGTGAGTTTGAGGCTGAGCTCAGGGCCAGCCTGAACCACAAAAGCGAGACCCTGTCTCAAAAAACCTAAAAAAAAAAAAAAAAAAAAAAATCTTCCACCCAAAGTCTCATGCTTTTAAATAGAAAAGGTATGCTCACAGCAAGTAGGTTCAGGCTGGCACATGTCAACAAAGCTCCGAAGTAAGGGCAGAACAGCATGGATGAAAAGACAAAATGTCTCAGGCATAGTGGGAAGAAGGGGATGGGCTGAGGATAAGATAGGCTTTAGAACCTGCTTAGGGCTTCTCTCATTGGGAGGAGCCCTTTCTGTTGTGGGATGTAAATCAAAGAGCTAACATTTCACGGCGTGTGCTTAAAACTGTTGAAACTTGATGTCCTTTGCTTGTTGAAGTTATTTTACTGTGTGTAAACCACTTCTTCCTCCTGTTGAAAAGGAAAAATCATTTCCCTGCAGCTAAGGCTGGCCTGGCTGCACCGTGTTTACCAATGGCATGCCTAGATTTCTCCCAGCTTGCCAGAGACAGCTCACACACAGCTCAGGGATGTCTTTGGTTTAGAAATAGTTTTGTTATTTCTGCCTTCCTCCAAATGCAACCAACTCTTAATTGTAGAAAAAACCAATGAACTTGCTGAAGCTGTATAATCATTTAGCCAATGAAAAAACCCTATATACCTGGGCTCTGTAATCTCACCCTTTCTAAACAGTATAACCACCTGGCATAATACTGAATTGCACTCAGATCTAAGAAGACTTGTTTTCTTGACGCTGATATTTTAAGTAGTAAGCTTTGTAGTAAGCTTTGTTATTTTACCCTACTTTTTTTTTTTTTTTAGGTTTTTTGAGACAGAATTTCTCTTTGTAATTCAGGCTGGCCCTGAGCTCAGCCTCAAACTCACATCATAGCAATCCTCCTGCCTCTGCCTCCCGATTGCTGGGATTACAGGCGTGAGCCACCACGCCCGGCACTGTGGTATGTGGTACTGGTTGCTGCTGGGTGTGAGTCTCCACGCCCAGTATGGTATGTGGTTACCGGGGATCGAACCCGAGTCCTTGCGCTTGTAAGACAGGCGCCAGAACCACTGAGCTAAATCCCCGGCCCTATTTTACCCTACTCTTGTGTCTCTCAAAGTTCTTTCCATCTCCGGAGTTGTTTCATTTTAAGACATGATGGATGTGCTTGCTCATCTCAATTCTATATACTGCACATGACCTTTTCTATAACTTACTTGGTTATAATTACATTCATGATTGTAATTCATACATATGAACCATTCATAAATTTTGAGGAATGGTCATTGGAGGTCATGCCAATGTACCTAATATGCATGCACCCAGGCCTGGAGTGTTAGGAGTTTCTGGGGTTTTTATTATTCTTATTACCACCTCTTGTAGGACAGTGGAGGAGGGCTGACCCCGCAGTATTGTCCAAGTCCAAATGAATGGAAGGGGACCCCAAATTGTACTCTTCTCTGTAACACCATCCAAGACTGCATCCGATAAACCCTGACTGAAAGGAAGGAAAAGAAGTACTCTCTGCACAGGGTGCTCCTCTGAGAGAGTTCATGGTGACCACGAAGTTAATGGCAGAGGTCTTCTGTATCCCTCATTCTTCAGGATGACCTCTAATCTAGGCCGTCTCATCAAAACCTGACTGATTTGTTCAGGAAAACTTGAGGATACCACTTTTTCATTATTCCCAGGTGCAGAGCCTGTGGACTGTATTCTGAACCTGGGACCTAGGTATCACGTCATATTCCCGAGGGCTACTCATCTGGCAGTGAACCACGGGTGGGAGTCATCACAAGGAGACGAAATGGTGGAGAAGCCTTTATTGCCAGCACTCTCAGCACTTATATACAGCCCCACTTCCTTGTTTTCAACCACCCCAAACCAGCCTTATAGGGGGCAGTCTCTGTCTCTCTGTTTTCCCTTCATCACTGTGGCTCGGAGGGGCCCGCTGTGTACGTGCCACCTAGCACTTCCTTTATGGAGCCGGCATTGTTTAGCCCCAGGGGACCCCACATCTCCCCCCTTCTTTAGACACCAAAAGGGCTCAACCAGTGCCTGTCTTAGGTTGAGGACGATGCACTTCACTGCTTACCCGTCATCGGGTGTACCAGTGGCACCGTGGATACCCCTGTCTTAGATTGCCAGTGCTGCATCTCCTTCTTACCCGTCTTTGACTACCTGGCCATCATACTGAACAAAATGTGAGAGGAGGGGTCTCCAGCTTCCACTGCCACCAGGGCCTCATGTACAACATATAGCTGTTGGTCGTTGAATTATGAAGAAAGAATAGGGCATGAGCAGAATGCAGGGGTTATTTGCTGAAAAATTAAAGCGAGCAATGGCAAAGCAGAGTGTGTGGGCCAATCGGAAGGCCTGTGTTTAAGATCTTTCAGCTTATTTCTGGTCTCTCTAGCAGCCTATTCTAAACGCACGACCTGTAGCTGCTCCTCTAGTTTCTCTATCTCTTGCTCTGGTCTATTCTCCTCTGCTTCACTGTCTAAGTCTTCATCATCGGTGTAAGTCTTTAAATCACTCTTCCCCCCTTGTACCGCTGTCCGGGTCCAGACCGTGAACTTCACGGAGGAGACCTCTGTGGCGCCTTCGCGATCTTTCCCGGAGCAAATGTCTCCTTCCATCTTTCCCATTTGTACTTCGTTTTTCCCCCTGCACTAAATCTAAGTCCTGAAGTGACTGTTGGGAGACCTCCTCCTGGACATCTTGGAGGGTCCTCTCTCTATCCTCAAGGGCCTCTTTCACTTTTGCCTGGTTAGTCAAAAGCACATCGAGCACCAGCCTCCAGAGGGACAAGGCAGCCACGGGGAAAGAATCCGGGTCATCTCTAAGAGCCTTTTGGAGGTCATTTTTGACATGGTCCTAGTCAGATAACATAAGGCTTCTGCTGTGCCAAAACCAAGGACTGAAACGATAGACAGTCTACCAGTAGTGAGGCACTCTCTGCCTTAATAGGAGTGCCATTTTGTTGTAGGAGGAGGCGGACCTGCTGCTCCATAACCTGTCTAGAGTGGGAGGACCCCATAGCGAGAAGGTTCTGAAATCAATACACCCCTACTTACTGTGCCAGCCCAGGTGGCCCAGTGGCAAGTCCTCACGATGCCAGATCTCAGTTGGGACCTCCAGTTGTCAGGTCCCATTCCCGAGGGCCTCTCATCTGGCATGGAACCACGGGCGGGAGTCATCACGAGGAGATGAAATAGTGCAGAAGCCTTTATTGCCAGCACTCTCAGCACTTATATACAGCCCCACTTCCTTGTTCTCAACCGCTCCAAACCAGCCTTATAGGGGGCAGTCTCTGTCTCTCAGTTTTTCTTTAATCACTGTGGCCCGGAGGGGCCCCGCTGTGTATGTGCGGCCTTGCACTTCCTTCATGGAGCCGGCGTTGTTTAGCCCCAGGGGACCCCACACCTAGGTCTCTGTGACTGACAGGTTGCACCCACTCACCCAGACACTTGGTCACAACCGAATCCCCTGCCTGCGTTCCATTTCTGAATTGCCTTATGTCTCCACTCTTCCCCCTTCCATTTGTCTTATATGGCTTCTTGGTTCTGTTGTTCTGGAGGATCTTTACTCATACACTACCTATTATTTTTTGTATCATTTTTCATGTGCCATCTTCTTCACCACCTTGCTCATCAATGAAAAAGTAAATTCTCTTTTATTAGGGCTGGGGATTTTTATTCAGTGGTTCCGGTGCTTGTCTTGCAAGCACAAGAGCCCAGCTTCGATCCCCAGTAACCACATACAACAATGTCAGGCATGGTGATTCTTGCTGATTCCCATCAGCAATCAGTATCACATACCACAGTGCTGGGTGGGGTGGCTCACACCTGTAATCCAAGCACTCAGGAGTCAGAAGATTACTGAGTTCAGGACTAGTCTGAACTACAAAGCAAGACTTTGTCTCAAAAAAAAATCTTTTTCATTAAAATTGTTGACTGGTGACAAAAATCTCACTGAAACTAGTTTAAGAAAAACAAAACACACACACACAAAAAAAACAAAAGGGCAGGGCATGGTGGCACATGCCTGTAATCCCAATGCTCTGGAGGTTGACTTCTCAAGGCTGAGGCCAGCCTGGGCTACATAGTGAGTTCAAAGCCGAGCCTGAACTATCATTGAGAGCCAGCTACAAAAGAAGAAGCAGAAGGAAGGGGGGGGGGAGGGGAGGAAGGGAGGGGGAGGGGGGAGGATGGGAAGGAAGGGGGTAGGAGGAGGAGGAGGACAAGGAGAAGGGGAGGAAGGGCGAGGAGGAGGGCCATAGAGTGTTTCAAAAGAAGGCTGACCCTCAGTAACACTTAGAACCTGGATGAGACAGGAGATTAGGGCACTGCCAAATGTCTGAGCAAACAGACAGGACCTGGCATCCAGTTCCAAGGTGTCTTGCCACCAGTTCACACTGGCAAGGTTGAGATTAAGGCAGCCTGAAGACTGACACAGAATCATTCAACCATGTGAACATGACTTTACTCTCAGCGGCTCAGCTCTGCCACGTGCACTTGCATGACACGTCTCAGGACCCTACTACACCCTCGGGGCTCCTGGCTGCTCTTAGCCACCACTGCACATTCCTTATCATCCTTGGCTGGAAGTCCAGATTTACACATAATAGTGGTTTCATATGAGTACTGAGCTTGGTTATATCAGCTATTTACATGGGGACCGTGAGCTATGGCTATACTGGAATTTTACTGACTTTGGACTCACCATTCACCAGAACTATGCCGATCCACACAGCTTGAACCAACGTGTAGACATTTTAGGCTTCATTTGTAGAGCATTCAACTCCTCATTTTTCTCTATAACTTTACCTTAATGAATGTCTTGTACTATATAACCATAATGACTATTTTAGATATTGTTTGCAAGCTTAAGTATTTCTCTAGGGCCACCCTGTTTTGATTTAGAGACAGAATTAGGAGTGATAAACCATACCTTTTTTTGCAGCACTAGGCATTGAAGACAGAGCCTTCACACTGAGCTTTGTCTGGAGGACTTTTTAATCTTTATAAATTTTAAGAAAGGATCTCACTGAGTCAGGAAATTGCCCAAACTGAGCTTGAACTTTTGATTATTCTGACTCCCAGAATAGGATTATAGACATTTACCTCCAAGGCCAACTAGGTTTACAGATTTGCAACAAAAGTGTCAAAAATGCCTTCCCAAAATGTTCCCTCATTTATACTCCTGGGATCTGTGTGCTGTTGGGAAGTACATAAATGTGAGTGTATCCTTATAATTAATGTCATGGAAACAGGAAACCGTGAGCAATTTCAAAGAATAAAATTTCAGTGGAGGAAGAGGTAAAAGACAAGAATTCTTTTACTCCGGGTTTCTGCTATTAGTTTTGTGGCAGGGTGGGATACACTTACCATGCAATGACAAGGATCAAAAACTATCAGTTTCAGTAAAAAAGAGGTACAGCGTTTTTTGTTTCTGCTTTATTATTTGTTTTGCTTTGTTTCGATTTTAGAGAAGGTCTTGTTATGTAGTTCAGACTGGCCTTTAAATTACTGTGTAATCCAGGCTGACCCTGAACTCAGGGTGATCTTTCTGCCTCAGCCTGTCAAATGCTGGGATATACACATGCACCACTATGCCCAATTTTAAAAAGCAAAGTTTAAAATAAAGGAAGATAAGGGTTAAAGATAGCTCAGTGATTCTGGCCCCTGCATCCCAAGCACAAAGTCCCTAGTTTGCTCTCCGATAACCACATACAACAACAATGCCTCACTCCCACTGGCAACCAGTACCACATACCACAATGCAGGTGTGGGGGCTCCTGCCTGTAACCCCAGCACTTGGGAGGCAGAGGCAGGAGGATTGCTGTGAGTTTTGAGGCTCACCTGAGCTACATAGTGAACTCAGTGCCAGCCTGAACTACAAAGCAAGACTCTGTCTCAAAGGAAAAAAAAAAAAAGGAAGATGAAAAAATTTTCAAAGTATAGGGAGATGGTATATTTAGAAAAGGCAGGGAGAAAAAAAGACTGCTACTCTGGAAAAGTAGGGAGCTCCACAAAGGAATGCTATAGATTCCCTCCCCTCAAGTTCCTTTCTGTTTAGGACTATTGAATTTTCTAGTCCTCCGAGTGTTCACCTGGAAGTTGTCCCATCTGACTGACTTGCTGCTCTGTGACTGACTTGGGCACCTCTGTCTACATTCCTTCTGGCCACTGTACCTTTCTGGTGGATGTGGAGTGGGAGCCAAAGGGGTCTTGTGGAAAGGTAACAAAGTTACGGATTAAGAAAAAGAAGTATATGTGTATCTGGTGCCTTAATACAGTGATGTTAAAGTGAGAACATATGCACCTGTGTATGTGTGTAGATATGTAAGCATGTGTTACATATGAAATAAGAGTCCTTATGTGGGTGGCCTTTAGCTCCCATGCATTTTATCAGAAGTGGATGAAGGAACTATTTCCCTGGTCTTTTATGTTTCTGGCTTCCTCTTTGCTTTGTTAACTCTTTCTGATAAATTCTTATGGTAACTGAGTTTCCCAGTGCCATTTAGGGTATAGCTTCTCTTTTTTTGTCTTTCTCATTGCTAGAAATGTGGAGTCTACCTGTAGAGGCAGGAACTGCTTTTAGTAAGAGTCCCCAGTAATTTTTCATAGACTCTCATTTCCCTGCCTGGAAGAGAAGGACAAACAGAATTAAGAGTGATAAACCATACCGTTTTTGCAGCAGTAGGTATTGAAGACAGAGCCTTCACACTGAGCTTTGTCTGGAGGACTTTATCTCCTATGCATTTTATCATACCCACTTGGGTATGAGAATCTCAGCTTCTAATGCCCTCTTTTCCAGCAAACTACATCGCTGATTGTCAATGGATCTGAGGGAATGAGGCAGGAGATTAGGGCATGGCAAACTGGCTGAGCAAGTGGGTATTACCTGTGAATCACAGATGTCCAACACACAAAAACAGATCCCACCTAGGACCTATTAATAGGTTTGCCGTTTCAGATTGGAGTGTGGCATTTCTCTGTCAAACTGCCGCACTCATGGAACCTTATGGTGGATGCCACACTCCTTCCCATAACCCTTTGCGCCTCAAACCCCTCCCCCCAACTAAGTCAAAATAGCCACTTCAGCCAGAGACACTCCTCCTCTCCTTTGATCCTTGATGTCATTACTCTGTCATGGAGAGACCCACCAATTAGAGAAGTGAATAGTGACTTTCTGCTTCCTGTTACCCTATTCCCCACCTCTAGAGGTTATATAAGATGCCTACAGTCCTTTGTTCTGTCCTGGGCCATCGTACTCACCATTGTACAGAATAACTCAGGCTGGTTACTTTCCCCCAATAAAGCCTGCTACAGAGACCTAGGACTCGACAATCTTTTTAAATTTTCTGTCACCAATCAGATCTATCAAAGTGTTGCAGTTCTTCTCTAGAGTTAGGTTTTTTATTTTTTATTTTTTTAGGTTTTTTGAGACAGGGTCTCGCTTTTGTGGTTCAGGCTGGCCCTGAGCTCAGCCTCAAACTCACATCACAATCCTCCTGCCTCTGCCTCTCGAGTGCTGGGATTACAGGCGTGAGCCACCACGCCCAGCACTGTGGTATGTGGTACTGGTTGCTGCTGGGTGTGAGTCTCCACACCCAGTATTATGTGGTTACCAGGGAATCGAACCCGGGCCCTTGCGCTTGCAAGACAGGCGCCGGAACCACTGAGCTAACTCCCCGGCCCCTAGAGTTAGGTTTTTGATAGGACAACCCAGACCTGACTTCATTCTAAGGACTGAGATACAAAAGACAGATGCAATCAAGGAACATTCATATTGTTAACTCTTAATGGCCCAGCCTATGATTTGTAAGACGCATTTTTTTTTCTTGCTATTTATATTCTGGGAGTGTGTTTCTTTTCATATTTTTTAAGTAAGGTAGGAAAAAAAGAAATCCATGCTCTGCAAAGCAGACACAGGCCAATTAAAAGTAAGGAAAGCAGTACACCTGTGGGGTAAGAGCTGACTATTATAGGCAAGTAAGCTAGTTAGACATGTGGTAGGCAGATAGATAGGGTTGGCTGGCCCTTGAAAAGCTCACAAGAAAAAAAACCCTTACTGAATGTCCGTGTGATCAAAGGAGAAAACTACCCCCTCTAGACAGCAGTGATTGATAGGCCTCAATCTCCTCCTGGGACTGATCTAACCCTCCTCAGGAACTCCCCCAGAGGGGAGGGCCAGGACCTTAACCCACCTCTCCAAGAAAAGGCTCCTAACTGAAAATCCCCGTATGCTTGTCATGTGACTTGATTTATCATTGGATCCCCATCTACTCAATATTACCTAAGCAACTATACCTGTAGTAATCTTATTGGTTGATCATATTTTTGTCTATTTTGTACTTTCTCATTGTACCAGTATTACCTAAGTGACTGTACTTGCAATGTTACTAATTGACTGTAATTTTGTGCCATTCTATACCCGCCTCATCTCATGGCTTTGCTCCGGAAAAACTCTCTGAGAAGTGAGGTGGGTGAGCCACTCATTTTGAGTTTCATTCTGTCTCTCTTAGGCAGAAGCTATTTTTCACGATAAAGTTTTCCTACTCTTAACCTCATTCTTTCATTTTATTTATATTTTATTTTTTTTTAAGGTTTTTCGAGACAGGGTCTCACTTTGTGGTTCAGGATGGCCCTGAAGCTCAGCCTCAAACTCACATCACAGCAATCCTCCTGCCTCTGCCTCCCAAGTGCTGGGATTACAGGCGTGAGCCACCACACCCGGCACTGTGGTATGTGGTACTGATTGCTGCTGGGCATGAGTCTCCATGCCCAGTATTGTTATGTGGTTACCAGGGACCGAACCTGGGCCCTTGCGTTTGCAAGACGGGTGCTGGAACCACTGAGCTATATCCCTGGCCCTCATTCTTCCATTTTGGAGAACACAAACTCGCATTTCAGGTATTTAACAAGTAGGAAGCTAGATTTCCTCCCTTGTATCATGACTACTGTGAAACACAGACCTCAAGGGCTTCCTTTCATACTTTAATATTTCAAGTAGGTATTTCTGCACTTGTTTTGACCAGTTCTTTGTTCAGGACTGAAAGCATCTAGAAACCACTTCCAGAAGGATAAATCAACACCTCAGTTCTACTACAAGTAAGATAGAAGAAACAATCTTGGCAGAAAGGAAACAAACAAACAAAAAATACTAGTTTAACAAACGAAAACTGCAACTTCAGAATACAAACTCAAGTTTTTGGATTGTTTTGCGTTTTGTTTGTCTTTTTTCTCTTCTCCCATATCACAATAAACTTGGGCAACTGCCATTTACCTCACATGGGATCCACCTTTCCCTTTTTACATGTAAATGGCCCACAAACCACAGCAAAAGAAAGACTGTACATTATCCAATACCAGTATTTCCACCACCAAAAACACAATTATTCACAATCCTCACCGACTGTGCCCTTTATTTCTCTGAGCTCCGACACAATGTGTATGTTCTTGTGAGCTTTCCCTAATAAATGTATTTTTGTTTTACTTTATTTTGTTTTTAAGTTTTCTGAGACAGGTCTCACTTTGTAGTTTAGTCTGGCCCAGAATTCAACTGTGTAGCACAGGCTAGCTTCCATGACAGTCCACTGGCCTCTGCCTCCTGAGTGCGGGGATTACAGGCCTGGGCTACCACACCAGCTCTCATTAACTCTTTATGCTTCTTACTCAGAACATATTTTTCTCCCTAGCAGTCAGCAGGTTGAAAACATACTCTACAAAGCGGTAGGTTACAGCACTTTCTCCATTTCATGACCTGGAACCCCTCACAAACACAGGACTTTGGCTATCTTTGGCTATGGTTGAAGAAAAAGTACTATACTGTCTTCTTGAAAATGTCACCAAAAATTAATTCAGAAGGTAAAGAATGAAAAATCCTGATTATTAAAAATGGCAGAAAAATAAGTCATGCAAAACTGACCATCTTACACGTACGGTATATAGTCCACAGTGGTAAGCATACTCGAAGGGATAGACAACATAACAGATCGCTTGGAATTGCCAAACTGAAAACGTATCATTATTGAAAAGTATTATGTTTTCGGAAAACCCAGTGTAAAAGATATCCCCATTTGCTTCCGCGCTGACTGATGGTGAGATGCAAAAGGAAAATCAAGGACAGCAGTTGAGAAGCCGCTGATAAGTAGACGGTTTCTTTTTCCAAAACTTGGAGCAGGAAGATTGTTCCGAGGGCATTATCACCCAAGACACAGTACAAGAACGAGCAAGCCGTCGGAAGTGATAACGTAATATCTGTGTTGTGGGATGTGCGTGGGCACTCAGCAGGGTGTGCACTGGCCAGGAATAAGGGGGAGGGGAGCCGAACATAGGGGGTGGGGAAGGCGGGAGAAATGGCGACTGCGCAAGGACAAAACTCAAAGGCCTCGCTCAGATGTACACTACAGGTGGCACTCCTGCTGTCAGGGTGCGGGTGTCTTCAGAGGTTACAGGCAGCCTGCGGCAGGCAGGAGCCAACAGGCAGCAGGAAGCGAACTGAAAAGTCTGGAGGCTGAGAGGAAAAAAATAAAAAAAACGGAGCGTGTCCCTGACTGGGAATCCAACCAAGCCCCAGCGGCAATCTTGCCGAATCGAAATCACTAGGCTACCAGAGAAGAAAGGGAGGCTGGTTTCCCACGTGCTTTTGTGACTCCTGAAACCTCCGCGCAATGCCATCATCGATGCCCCGGACCCGGACAAAACGACGACCGACTGCGTTGGCCGGGAATCGAACCCGGGTCAACTGCTTGGAAGGCAGCTATGCTCACCACTATACCACCAACGCCGCACGTCACACCTACCGCTGCCACGCCGGCCCTGGACTGTCCCGCACATGTGCTGCCCAGCAGCCCGTTCCAGGTTCAGCGTCGCCCCCACGCCCGCTCCCGTCATGAGGTGGCCCTGGTTGCTCCAGCTGAGGGCAGACCCCTGACTGGCGAGAGAGGACGCCGTGAGAAAGTGAAGCAGTTTTAGCGACAGACACACCAATGGGTTTGCAAGGCTCCCGGTCATTGTGTGACGGAGGTAGTGGTGGAAGCGGGCAATTAAAAAAAAAAAAAGGGCTATCTCCCCGTCGGGGAATCGAACCCCGGTCTCCCGCGTGACAGGCGGGGATACTCACCACTATACTAACGAGGACGACGCTGGTAGGTGCCCAGGTCACAGTCACCTCTGCCGCGCCTGGCCGGGAGGGATTCCTGAGCCCTGAATGCTATTCGCCACAGATAATCCCAAACCCGCCGTAGCCTCCACTCGCTCTCGGCCACACCCTCGGGGCCTCCTCCCGCTCCCGAGCTCCCAGCGCGCCCTGTCTGGAGCTTTACACATCAACACATGCACCCGGGAGCAGGAGGAGCGGCCGACTGCGGGCAGGAGGCCGGTACACAAGGATTGAGCGAGCGGTCTAGGAAAGGGGGTCGAGCAGGGCAGACTAGCTGGGCTGCTGAGGGCGCGGGCCGGAAGCCGACGGCCAGAGGAGCGACTGAGAGCCGCTGGCGCGGCTCCTCCCCTCCGCTGTCCCCCCTCAACTCTCCTTCCCCGGCCAGTCTCCAAGCCCTGCCCCCCGAGTCCGCCAACGGCGCGGGCTCCCAGCCAGGCGAGTGAAAAGAGACCCACAAGGATTGTCAGGATGGCCGAGCGGTCTAAGGCGCTGCGTTCAGGTCGCAGTCTCCCCTGGAGGCGTGGGTTCGAATCCCACTCCTGACAAGCTTATCTTTTCACCCGTGGGGTGCCCCCCTCCCCGTTTTGTCCCTTTGCCCTGAGATGCCCTGCATCTCTCAGCTGTGATCTCGAGCGACAAACCCTTTGGGCTGTTTCTGAAGCCTCAGTTCACTCCTTGGACTGCTGGTTCAGTTGTAGAATTTTTGGGTGCTTCGCGGGAGGCCCGGGTTAGATTTCCTGACAAGCACAGCAGATTTTCTTACTCGGTCTTAATTTTTCAATAGTTTCTGTATTATGATTGATAACACTTGGGTAGAAGAAACAACTTGTTGAAAGGCCTTAGGTTATTTTCACAAGGCTCTCTGCTCCTTTACCACTTTCCTTAGAGACTCCGACATAGCTCTGGGTGAGGGTAAGCAGTCCATCCATGGAAGGGAGACCCTGTCGCCACAGGTCGCTCTGCAGCTTTTCCAGGCCTGTCTCCCAAATCCTACCCCAAGGGACGAGGCCACTGGAAAAGCATAGTGCACCTTTTCTCTGTGGCCCGGGCCGGATCCCATTCAACTCAGGATTCAGGCGCAAAGGAATTTCCTAAACTGTCAAGGAACAGAGGGGCTTATGGAGCATCAGAGCCACACTAGTTCCCGTCAGGTCTGTGGCCAAAAGAACACACAGTCGGGATAAGCAGGTGAGGAATCGCCCTTGGGATTAAGCAGTAAGAACTGCAACCTCCCTGTTTGAGAGTCCAGCCCCAGTCTCCTCTGTGACAGGCAGCGGGGGACACTCACCTCTATACAAACAACTCAGATTGACTGGCACTAGAGAACAGGGACACTTTCTGATTTATATTGAGTGTAGCAAAGGAAACGTGTAATTTTAAAAAGAGATATTGCCATGCGCTGTCCTGTGGGTGGGTGTTTTCTCTAGCACATCAGAACTAAGTGGGACCCTGGGGCTCTGAAGAGGGAGAAAGGTCTGGCTGCTGAGGTTGGGTGACAAAAAGTGACAGTCAGCCACGAGACAAATGCCCAGTACTGGGGAGGTGACCAGTTCAGGAAGGAGAATGTTGGAAGATCATCTGAAAGACTTCCGCGGAAAAGACAAACTATCCTCAAAGGGAAGTAGTCAACTTCATTACTGTGGGAGACAGAGAAGTCAGGCCTGCAGGAGAGGGACTTGTACTCAGAAGAGAGAGTGCCCGGCCTGGGGGTCTGAGTCCTGGCACGTCCAGGCACTGCCTTGTCTGGGCCCCTTTGAAACTTGCTCTGCCTTCAGCAGCCTTCAAATGCTGCTCAGGGCGCTGGGGATGTTGCTTAGTCATAGCGCAGTTCTAGTTATGTTTCCTTCCCCTGTTCCCTATAACCCACATTTTAAAAATTGATTTTGTTGGTACATTTTATGTACACACCATGATCACGATCGACAATGAAAGTTTGTACCAGTGCATGACATGATATAATTCTCATTTTTCCCCATTCCACTACCCACTCTATAACACCCAATTCCTATGTACATAAGCTTTGTTTATTTTTTAGCATCAAATTTTTTCTTTGCATCGTTACTTACACCTTCTGCCTTTTCCTTTTCTTTTTTTTTTTTGTTTGTTTGTTTGGGGTTTTTTTTTAGGTTTTTTGAGACAGGGTCTCGCTTTGTGGTTCAGGCTGGCCCTGAGCTCAGCCTCAAACTCACATCACAATCCTCCTGCCTCTGCCTCCCGAGTGCTGGGATTACAGGCGTGAGCCACCACGCCCGGCACTGTGGTATGTGGTACTGGTTGCTGCTGGGTGTGGGTCTCCACACCCAGTATTGTT
>PVIR01031615.1:0-19297 GCA_004026965.1 Petromus typicus
TCGGGAGAATCCCACTGTTGTGCATTGCATCTTGATATTGTTAAAATGGCAACACTTCCTAAATTTGTGTACCAACTTAGTTCTTCAACAAAATTCCAGCTGGCTTCTTTGCAAAAATTGACAAATGGATCATAGTATTCATGTAAAGAAAAAGTTTGCTGACGCCTGTTAATCCACACCCTGGGGGCAGAAGTAGGACAGCTCAGTGCTGGGTAGAGGTGCAGGAAAAGGGAATCTGAGTTACATTCTGCCAGGTCAGATAGAAAGCCGGTGCTTTTCTCTGGTGGAATGTAATAGTGCAGCCTCTGGTGGGTTCCTTCCCTGAGTTTTTCCACTGTGTTTTCCTATGCGCCAGCCATACCTGTGAAGTTAAAATTCCCTGCAGATTACTAATCTGTCCTGGCATTAGTGCGAGTGTGGAGAGTGTTTTCCTTTCCTGCTGGCATCTCCCTTGTCTGTGTGAGCCAGTGGTGGTGAACCTGTGGCACACATACCACAGAGGGTTGTTTGTATCATTGAAGGCTCTCAGAGGTTCCCCGTCCTTGGCCTGGCACACAGGACCTGTCCCTCTGTGGCCCAGCTCTGTTCACACCGCCAGAGTAACATAACGCATCTGTTGGACATGGCTCTTCCCTTGCCTGCACCTCTCCGTGAGCTCCTTGGGTACAGGAAGTGGACTGTAAACTTCTGCCCACACAGCGTCTGATGCCTCCATGTGCTTTTGTGTATGTTTAGTGACACAGGTGCCCGGGTTGGGCAGACAGCAGAGATTGTCTTCGGGGAGGATGACAGAAGCCTGGGGTCCGAGGGGAGGCAGGTTCCCTAGAGCTGATATGTCTGAATTTCATTTCTAGCGAACTGAACAGAGAGATGTGAGGAGAGCAAAGCTGAAAGAAAAGAAGGAGCAAAATCAGAACGAGGCTTTACTCCAGGCCATCAGGGTGAGTTCTCAAATCCCGTGGCATTGCTAGTCCTGTGGCCCCTGCTGGGAACCTTTCTTGGGATGCTTCCCCTGAATATTCTTTTTCTTTCTGTGTCAGTGGGGTGGCATCACCGTGGAGCCTGGGCTCTGAGGTCCGCTGTCCACTGTCTGCGGCTGTCCCCATGACACGCAGACTGCTTGCCTGGGCTCAGCATTCTCATTCAGTGTTCATGGCAGCCATCTGAGGGGCCGGCTGCTGTTTTTCTAGCTGAGGAACTTGTCCCAGAGAGGCAAAGGAACCTCACACTGCCACTGGCGGGCAGAGCCAGGGCCTTGCTCTTTACCACTGCATTGTACTCTTCCTGAGAAGATCAGAACATTTCAGGTGTTGCTTTACTATCATAGCAGCAATGACAACAATCTTTCCCTCAACTCTCTTGCATTTTGAAAGAAATACAATCTGACCTAAATCTTGCTTTACTTTGAGGAGCTTCATCTTCACACACTAGACAGCATCTGTTGAGTGACTGTGGGGCAGGTTTTCGTTTCATTCTCAGTTCAGATGCTCCTACTAAAGTCAACCCATTTGCCATCCCAGCAAGCAGTCTGTCACCAGGTATTAACAAAATGAATAGAATACTCCACATTTCCATTGAATTCTCAGTCACTAACCAGGGGTTTTATCTTCTTAAATGTAGCATATTGGAGCCAGGCTTAGGGGTGCATATTCTGTAATTCTAGCATTTAGGGAGGAAGACTGTTAAGTTCAAGTCCTGCTTGAGCAACTTAGTGAGAATCTGTCTCAAAAAAATACTAAAAAATTGCTGGGATGTAGCTCAGTGGTGGAACTTCCTGCGTTCAGTCTTCAATACAAAAAACAGAGAGAGAATATTTGAATGCCTAGGCTTTGACACACAGACATTTTTGTTACTGTTCTCTTGTTCTCTCCTTTAGTCCAACCTTGCATCTTAGGCTTCAGAGTCCATAAGAAACTCTGAAAATCCACCCCGACCCCCTTTTTCGAGGCTGGCTTAAAACTCAGATCTTCCCACCTTAGCCTCCCAGGTACTAGAATGACAGGTGTGCACCACCACAGCTGGCCGTGAAGCTGTATTTGACTGATGGTCTGAGGCCAAGATCAGCAACTGCAGCCTGTGCTTATGTTATCTGTGGCTTTTTTCACACCACGGTGATGGAGTTGGTTGATTTCAACAGAGACTCTTTGGCTTACGTTATCTAATCCTTTAAGAAAGTTTGTCATCCCCTGTTGTAGAGGATGTTATCCAAGGGAATTTTGATTGCCCATGACTTTACTAGTGCTAACCCAGGGACTCCAGTATGTGGACATAAGATGTGACCGTTGACTGACCCTCACTCACTTCTGTGAGATGGTACCCGTGTCCTTGCCATACTGAAACGTTTGTCACTCCTGATCTTTCCTATGCCCTCGCCTGGGCTACCTTTTGAAGTCATTATTCGCATTTCCCAGCCATTCTGCCCCAGCGGAATTGATTCTTGTCTACAAACCCGTGTTGTACCTCCTGCATTGTCTCTCTCTAGACCATAAACAGAAGCTTGAGGACAAGGGAACCCTAACTAGCTCCTCTGCGACATGGCAGATGCCCAGCAGAGGCAGGTTAAACAAGTGGTTCCTCCATGCCAAGCCTCGGGGGTACTAAAGAGAAATCCTATGGAGCTGGCCCTCGGGGAACTCGTATAGTTTGGTCTCCTTATCTCAGTGAAATGGGTTTGTGCCCCCTCCACACACGTTAAGGATTCAATGTCTGCATGTTTCTGTCTTCGACCCAGACTAGAAATATCAGGTTCCTGTCTGAAGCTGCTGGAGAGGATGGAGATACAGCCTCAGAAGGTCTGTGTGAGGTCTCCCTGGATGGGCTCAGTCCTGAGAACCCCTGCGGTGCCAGGCTGAGTCTGGATGAGCAGGGCAGGCTGAGCTGGCCTGTGCTGTTCTTATACCCGGAGTATGCCCAGTCAGACTTCATCTCGGCTTTTCATGAGGACTCTAGGTACTTTCTTGTCTCCCAGCCCCTGTACTTCCTTGTACTCTTCCTGCTGGCCTGACACACTGGGTAGGTAGATTTTTGGTTGAAGAGGATAGGGAGTAGAGAGTTTCACACAGCCTGCTTTAATATGATCTCTCTATACTGTAGCTGACTAGTTTTGTAACAACAGATAGGTAGTTCACCTTTGGACTGCCTGGGTTAGTCACAGTGTAGTGTCGCCCCCAGAGTGGTCCATATTACCAGTGAAGTATGAAATTGTTTTAGGTAGCACAGACACACTGATTTAAGTGTATACTAGTGCATTTAACTTACAACTTCTAGAGCTAATGCTTAATATGGCTAAATGTAAGAAATGCTTTTAGCTGTTTAAAACACTTTGTCATCATAGTACAAATGATACCCAGGTACATTTTGGGCAGTGCTGTCAAAATGGACTAAAGCTTTCTATCTCTGGGAATTGGGTCCAGGGATTGATGTGGGAAAGGAGATCACTTTTACTGATAGTACATGTTATGTATTTAGGTTTATTGATCATCTAATGGTAATGTTTGGTGAAACGCCTTCTTGGGACTCAGAGCAAAAATACTGCCCTGATAATCTGGAGGTAAGAGAAGTTTTATTTTGTTTATCTTGGAAACTTTAAATGGAGAGGGCTGAGGCAAAAATTTTTTAAAATTGTTTGTGATATTATACAGTATGAAATTGTTTACAATTTTAGGGACATAGTTCAGTGGCATTAACACTATTTTCAACCATCAGCACCATCCTTCTCCATAATTTCCTGTCACGCCAACCTGAACAGTAACTGTAGGCCCCTCTCCCATCAGGCCCTGGCAAGCTCCGTTCTGCTTCCTGTCTCTGTGGATGTGGCTGCTCTAGGTACTACCTAGAAGTGGAGTCATACAATATCTGTCCTTTTGTGTATGACTTAGATCACTTGTCATAGCATCTTAGGTGCCTCTCTGTTATGTTATACTGTAGCATGTGTCAACCTTCCATTTTTACTCTTTTTGCTAGGGTTGGACCCAAAGCCTTTGCACTAAGCTACAGCTCAGTCCTTTCCTTTTTTTTTTTTTAAATTCTGATACAAGTTCTTGCTCAGTCTCTAAGTTGCCCAGTCTGGGCTCAAAATGTTCGATCCTCCTGCCTCAGTTTCCCAGAGTGCTGAGATCACAAGCATGTACCACACCTACATTTTTAAGGCTGAATAATATTTATCACACTGTTGGGATTTTTTACAAACATACATATTATACAGTATGAAGAATTTATCTTTAGCTGGGCATGGTATTGCATACGTCTGGGAACTACTTGGGGAGCTAAGGCATCAGGATCATAAAGTTGAAGCCAGCTTGGGCAAGGGAAGATCCTGTCCTAAAATTAAAAATAAAAAGGGCTGGGGTGTACCTGCTGATAGAGTTCTCTGATTACAGTCTTCAGTACTGAAAAGGAAAACAATCTTCTTCTAATCATCTGAGAATAAGATGTCAACTGGTATCTCATAACCGTGAATACTTTTAATGTGTGTTCCCTACAAATGAGTATTTTTCTTTATAATCCAAAAGCTGTCAAAATTGGGATATGATGGATTTGACATAATGACAGAAATACTCTATTGCTCTTAGACCTTCAACATTTTTATCAGCAGACCTATGATTTCCTTTTGTATTCAGTGAGTTATAATCTGCTACAATGATTGTTTACTTTTGAGAGATGGACCCCATGGCCTTGTGCATGCTAGGCACACATTCTACCACTGGGCTGTACCTGCAGTTCTCTGTGATGGTTTATTTTGTGGTCAGGTTGTCCTGGAGTTGGCCAGTGGGAAACCCTTTAAATTTGTGTCCTTCTGATTTATCACCCTTGTTTTTTTTTTTTTAGTTTTTTAAGATAGGGTCTCACTTTGTAGTTCAGGGTGGTCCTAAACTCAGCCCTGAACAGTGTGAACCACCATGCCTGGCACTGTGGTATGTAGTACTATTTGCTGGTGGGTGTGAGTCTCCATGCCCGGCATTGTTGTATGTGGTTACTGGATCGAACCCGGGACCTTGCTCTGACAAGGCAGGTGCTGGAACCACTGAACTAAATCCCTGGCCCTTATTGCCATTTTTAAAGCTAAAGACTTTTGGCACATGATGTTCCAGGTTTAAATCATGCTTTCCTTGCCCTAATTCACCTATTATTTTTCCCAAGGACCCCCTTCTAGTGGAGAATTCTAAGAAGCCAAGATCCCTGTGCAGTAGATGTGCTGTCAGTACAGGGGAAAGGGAAGCAGTGCTTTGGTCCTTCCCAGTCCTCACAGCTAGGGAGGGTGGGAGTGTGTGTGTGTGTATTCTTATCCTTCCTGTGCAGAACCTGACTACTCGCCACTCAACTGCCCCATGTGTATGTCCTTCTCCTTCTGGGGCTCTAATCCCACACAGCAGGCTATCCCCAGCCATGCTTCTCACTCTCCCTAGCTGATAGGTCATTTCAGCCTTCCCACATAGCAACTCTGTGCTTACCCTGCTTGGGCTCTGACGTGCCCCTGCCAATAGCTGTCTCACAAGGAAGCCTTCTCACCCTGCTCAGTTGCCCTCCTCCCCAGACCAGCTGTGACCTGCCCTCACCCCAGCAGCCTCTGGTACACACACCCTCCACTCCCTGCCAGGACTCTTTAATACCCTGCACCAACTTCTTTCACTTCCTCAGATTCTTCCTTTGCTCTGGGGTACTACCCCTAACCCCCATCTAATGTCTAAATGGCCTTGGGATCATCTTAGATTCTCCGTTTACTAGCTGTGACACTGGCAAAATACGGAGTTCTCTGTGTCTTGGTTCTCTCTTTGGAGAATGGAGCTGAGCGTAACTCTTCCTATAGTGTCATATGGAGGACTGAGCACAGAGCACACACCCGCCACTATGCACAGCGGGCTTTCAGCTAGTATCAGTCCCAACTCTTCCTCAGTGTGCCTGGTAAGCTGGGAAGTGCTTCATTTGCTTCTCACTTTTACTCCTGATTATCTTTTTTATTTTTTATTTTTAGGTTTTTTGAGATAGGGTCTTGCTTTGTAGTTCAGGCTGGCCCTGAGCTCAGCCTCAAACTCATATTGCAGCAATCCTCCTGCCTCTGCCTCCTGAGTGCTGGGATTACGGGCGTGAGTCATCACACCCGGCACTGTGGTATGTGGTACTGATTGCTGCTGGGTGTGAGTCTCCACGCCCAGTATGGTATGTGGTTACTGGGGATCAAACCCGGGTCCTTGCGCTTGTAAGACAGGCGCCGGAACCACTGAGCTAAATCCCCGGCCCCTACTCCTGATTATCTTATAGGTATACTTTGAGGATGAGGACAGGATGGAACTATACCGGATACTGCCCCACAGCACCCTGCTGCAGGTGCTGCAGCACCCCAGGTGAGCAGTTCATGGGCTGAGCAGGTACCTCCTGCGAGTCCAGCCAGCTTCCTTCCTCTGCTTGGGGCTCACCTGGTACTCTCTTCCTGTCTGCATTGCGCAGTGCGTGTGAGATGGCAGCCCTGGGCCTGAGCCCACAGACTGAGCCAGCGGCCAGGCAGTTGCAATGTGATGACAGCCTGCTGTGCTTCAGCCATCGCCCTCCCAGACTGGAGGGGACTGGGCTGGTCTCAGGAGGAAGAGCTGCCTGGTGTTTGTACCAGGGATGGCCACGCTTTTCCCCACTGCCCCTGTGCCCTCAGATACTCTTAAGTGGAAAGGGCACTGGCTTTTCACTCACTGCTGTGTATTTGCCTCTTTGGGGGCTCTTCCTTCCTCTCTAGCCCAAGGATAAAAGTGCTGCCCACACGGTTCCCAGCACCTGAGAGTCAGTGAGTGTGCAGGAGTCTGAGGGTCCTGTAAACTGTACCCAGCACTCCAGCTGCAGCATGGCATCAGCAGTCATGGCAAGGGAGATTGGCAGAGAGCATGCTCTCTGTGGCTTAATACACTGATTGCTTTTCTCTAACTTAGAGCAGAGTGAAGGGAAAGGTAAATGCTTTTGCACCTAGGCTAAGAGTCCCATGTCTTGGAGGAAAGGGTGGGTAGATATGATAGGAAATGAGGTTGGAGAGCCAAGTCAGGACTAAGCAGAAAGCATTCACCTGAATGTCCTGCTAAGGAGCATAAACATTATCCTGAGGGTGGCATACCAAGTCCCGAGAACGTTTATTTAGGTCAGAGCTGAGGTGTCCTGTTTGATGGTGAGCCTGTGGTAGGAGGAGATGGATCAGAGAGTGGCAGCACAGTCTGGATGGAGCTGAAGTGCTGACAGGCCTGGTGTTCCCGCTGGCCTTGGATCTTTCTGCTGCGGTGGGGAGGCAAGTGGGGAAGGTTCCAGATCTGACTACTTCTCTTAGTGGTATTTTCCCTGGTCCCAGATGCCCCTTTTCTTAGTTTATGGACAGATTTTCCTCTCTTCATTTTATCTGCTCTCAGCAAATTATTTACCCAGAATTCTTTAAAGACAGAGCTTGAGAACCACCCTACTCTGTCTCCAGAAAATAAAGGAGAAATCTAAACAGAAAGACTGATTGATCCACGGAGGAAAATGTACCCTCAGAAAATGTGAATGTTCTTGGAAGTGATTGCTTTTTACATTACTACCATAGCAAGAGATTATCCAGGATTGGTTTTGGGCAACTCTGCCCTGAGCCAAGCCACAGAACCAGGCCAGGGGGTTGCTGCCAGCTAGCTCCTAGACCTGGAAGGTCCAGGTCCATCTCCAACCTGCTTCACTTCCTTTGCTTTATGCCTGGGCAATAGCAGGCGCTCCGGTTACCTGTACCTCTTGGCTTTTGCTGCCTCCTGTCTCCCAAATTAAAGCCAAGTTCAGACGTGTATTCTGGGAAGTCTTCCCTGACTCCTCCCAGAGAGAGAGCTGTGGCCTCTTGGGCTGTAGCCGTACTTCACAGGTGCTTCTGCAGTTGTCCCTTATTGTCTTCGTTGGTTCCTTAGCTCCTTCCCCGGCACTGAGCTGGAGAGCAAGATCATGATTTCTGTGTTTGCTTTTTAATCTCAGATCTTAGCACAGGGCCTGGCTCAGATGTTTTGTCACTGACTTCAAGTGAAAGCATGTTTTGTAGTTTCATGCCCTGTTAGCTGCACATGTGCCCAATGTCAGAGGACTGGCCTAAAGGTCCTAGCCAGATTGGAAGGGGGAGAATGTCATGCTAATTTGCCAGCAGATGTGCGAGAGTTGAATTTTCATATTCACTTATGTCCGGAGTTTCACCTTGGAATGTTTTGAGGACTGTCCATGGATGATTAAGATTATAACTCACTTAATCCCATTTCTTTATTTTTCATGTTCACTGCAGGTACTTTGTGAAAGCCCTGACTCCAGCATTTGTGGTCTGTGTAGGATCTTCTCCTTTTTGCAAGAATTATCTCCAAGGGAGAAAAGTGCACCTGGTAAAGTGACAGAGCCAGACTGTGCAAAATAGGTTCCTGCCTCACCTTCCTCTCCACCTTGAAATGCTCCTAGTGCCTGGCGCTGTTCTGTCCGTTGGGGGATAGTCTGTCCAAGCCTCCAGCAGGAGAAGGAGCTGTGGACTCCCCGATCTGTGGCCTCTTTGGCCAGCAGTGTCTAGTGGGGACATAGCTCTGTGCCTGGGTTATGGTGTCCCTGCAATGTGTCTCTGAAGGGGCTACCTACTGCATTTACCACAACTGATCAAGTGACTCACTGGCCTGTGGAGATGGACAGGCCCCACACAAAGCCTTAGAGATGAGCCCCGCTCCCCACGCAGTAAAACCTGCTCTGAGGACATCCAAAGCCTGAAGGCTCAGCCATTGTGATGGGAGCTCCAAGGGCAGGCTGTGGCTGTGGAGTGGGAAAGCCACAGCCTGTTTCTTTGTACTCTTCCAAAGCTGCCAGTTCCTTCATCTTTGCAGTGTAAGTACTGTGACACGCAGTGACCTCCAAGTTTCTCTCTGGTTTTCACATGAGAATGATGAGAGGTCATGATATTCCCCAGGCTGTTCTCAAACTCCTGGGCTCAAGTAATTGTTTTGCCTCAGCTTCCTAAGTGCTGGGACTAACTAAGGTGCACACTCCTGTACCTGGCTAGGATTTTATGCCTTTTAACCTGGAAAATTTTGCTGGGCGTGGTGGTTCATGCCTTTAAGCCCAGCACTGGGGAAGCTGAAGCAGGAGAATCACTGTGAGTCAAGATCAGCGTAGAATACATAGCAAGCCCCTTTCTCAAAAAAAAGAAAAGAAAAAACATTAAACTGGAAAATCCCTTTGCATGTCACCGCACTGTTGCAGGATGTATTTTCACCCCCACTTCTGAGAGGATGTTGGTTATTCTTACCTGCAGCTATCCATCCACCTTCCTTCTACCTGTCTGGTTCCCTGAGGAGTGCATCTGTCCTGCCGCCTGTGCAGAGGGCCGTGAGGCTGTCCAGAGCATGGAGAGTGCTGTGTCTTCTCTGCCGTGAGAGCCCATCTCCCATGGCGCAGTTCCTCCAGCCTGAGCACTAGCGCAGAGACACGCAGAGCCAAGCAAAGCCACTGGCCTGTGGGTGCTCACTGTGACAAGAGGAAATGGGTGTTGAGGCGAGTGCTGAGACTTGGGGGCTGTTACAGTAGCAAAGGTGACCAGCCTCATTAAGCGGAAACCGGCAGTGCATATGGCTGCTGTGAACACTGAATCCCGGCACTGCCCGCTGCAGTTCTGGATTCTCTTAGTTAAGCCTGACAGCACTCAGAGGGCCATGGCCTGTTTTCTCAGTTCAGAGGCGGAAGCACACAGTCATAGCACTAGTGAGTGTCAGAGCTCCACCTGGGGCTTGCCTGCGTCCTCTCTGCCTCTCGTGCTTCCTCTGCAGGCAGTTATCCTGCCCCGGTCTGGGCAGCTCTGCCTGCAGGGTCCTGGTCCTTCCTGCACGTAATAAATCTGACCCAGGGCAGGAACTGCGCAGTGAAGAGAACACAGCCTTGTCCCTTCCCTGAGCCCTCGGCAGCTGCTCTTGCCTCATTGGCCATCTTGGACACTCTCACCACCTCTGCAGCTTATGCCTGCAGCCTCCAGAGCCCAGCCATCCTGGACACATTTTAGCCATGGGACAGGGGTCTTGGCACAGGTGCTACAGTCTCCTTCTCAGTTCCCACCCCATAGTGCACTAGCTACCAGCCTTGGGCCCAATGCTTAGGCTGTCTGTGCTGCAGGGTCCTTACTGTGACCTGAGTGAGACAATAGTGCTCGCCTCCTGCAGGAGCTGCAAGGATTCAACGACCGTCTTTATGAGGCACATGGACAGAGCTCGTCCCACAGCAGGTGCTTCACCCGTGACTCGCACCCTAAGCTCGCCGTGTGTGCCTCGCTTCAGCCAGGTCCTGCTGCTTTCTCTGTCTCCAGGGTCCTAGACCATCCCCTCTCGTAGCGCCTCGTGTGGAAGCTGTCTACTTGGTGGTCCCCGGAGCTGTGTGCTCTTGTATCATCAGAGCTGAGCGCTGCACTGTTCAGTACAAGCGCAAACTGATCTCTGGTCTTGTTGATGCAGTGACACAGAACTGGCTGGATGGGACCCAAACAGGAAAACGTAACTTCTTACAGCTTATAAACCTAAAACAGGTTCAGATAACAGAGTATAGTGAACAGTTTTTCATTGCTGGCTTGGTGCATAGTGTCACTTGGTGCAGCCTTTGTCCCCAAGTATTAATTCTCTCTTTCCCAGCCAGTTGCGTAAATCTCCCCAAGGAACGAGCCATGATAATACGGCCCATACCTGTTATGTTGCCAGTATCCCCACTTCATTAATTTATGGCAAGAGCTATAAAGTCAGCAATTCCTGAGTGATGGCCTAGAGAAAGCAGTGATTAATTCGGAATAGACTACCAGGGATGGCGAACCTTTTAGAGACGGGTGCCCAAACTGCAACCCAAACCCACGTAGCACAAAGTACCAATACTGCAGTTAAATGCAAATACTAGTTTTAGTTTGAAAAAAAATCTAATATTTACATCTTTTGTCTTAAAAACATGGTAATAGATATGCCATAGGTTCACCTCCACTGGACCAGATAAAATTGAGGGCAGGGCAGGGTGGGAAGCCCTCGAAGGGGAGCAGCCTTGAGCAGGCACCGCCCAGGGCCAGCACAGGCTGACCTGGCTCAGGACTGCAGCGGCTGCCTCATGGGCTGGCCACAGTCAGCTGCTGTAGTAGACGGGCCACTCATCCCTTGACAGCTCCTGAGGCAGGTGCCTGCATGGCCGTTTTACTGGTAGGAAACATGGCAAGCAGAGGTTAGCAGCCCAAGTCAGTGAGCAGGACGTGACTTCAGGACTCAGCCTTCAGGAGGTACAGATTACTGGTGCTGCTCCCTGCACGTTTGCAATGCACCAGCTGCTCCACCTTGCTCACTCCAAGCTTAGTCTTGGTGCTCACTGTGTCAAGCTATGTCCCCAACCTGATGACAGAGAACCCTGCTGGATCTACCAGCTGAGTCCCTGCAGCACCTGACAAGCCTTCATGGGCCCCCATCAGCCCAGAAGCCTTCTGAGGGAGCCCCTGCCATCACAAAATGGTGGTCCTGTAACATCACCCAGGACATGCCCTTGCACACCTCCTGGCCCTAACCAGTTTAATTAACCAAAGGCAATGAAGCCCTTGGAAACTCATTCACAGCCCATGGAGTGGCCGGCTTGATAGGAGACGATGTATCAGGATGCTGCCTGAACATGGGCAGACTCCATGTGCCGGCCCTTTCTGTGGGCTCACCCTGCACCACCACCTGTCAACTGTGTGCAAAATACCACAGTAATGGGCAGCTGCCACTCGCCAAGCATCAACCCCGCTCTGGGTAGTACTGTCCCATTTTACAGATAAGGAAGCTGAAGCACAGACAGGGAGGAAGTCACACAGTTAAAGGAGCTGTGCAGTCTGATTCCACCCTCAAGAATGGGGCCTTACACTGTGATGTACACCACTGTTTTACATTAGCAGAAGTACCGATGTTTGCCAGATGTTACTGAAGTTTGCGATAATATAAAATTATTTTCCTATCATTTTCCTGACTCAAACAAAGCCTTTGATACTGTTGGGTGCCTAACAATCCAACATATCTCAGTATTGGGAAATCAAGTCTTGGCCCTAAGCGGTTAAAGAATCAGCCATTTCAACAGATTTCTGCAGGGTTCTTTTATTGATAGCCCAGCAGGTGTTTCTTTCACTGAAACACAGAATATTAATGGAATCCTTGATTTACATTCTCAGCTTGGTTTCCATGATGAGTTTGTTGTGCATCAGCCTTTGTCCCCAAGTATTAATTCTCTCTTTCCCAGCCAGTTGCCTATATCTCCCCAAGGAACGAGCCATGATAATACAGTCCGTACCTGTTATGTTGCCAGTATCCCCACTTCATTAATTTATGGCAAGAGCTATAAAGTCAGCAAGCTCAGAAATGAGAAAGTAAGGTACACTGAGTATTTCTCTTTCCTCTGGGGAGATGAATTCCTTGTGCGGGTGTTACCTAATTTTTGTTCATGGTTTTTCCACAAAGGCTATAGAGCATCTTAGCAAGAAAAGAGCTCTGGGTGTTGAGATAATAGTCAACAGCAATGCCTGAGTTCCTGGAGGGAAGGGCAGACGAAGGGTCAAGCGTTTCATGTAAGTGAGCTCTGGCAGCCCAGGCCACCCTATAAGGCAGGTGCCATTAGCACTGTCACTTGCCAGTGAAGGATCTGAGAGAAGCAGGGGGCAAGCTGCCCATCTCAGTTCACACCCCCTGTACATGGTGAACCCAGGATCATGTCTCTGGGAGGCTCTGAGCTTCCCCCGAATCACACTGCTCCTGGTACTTGAAGAAACCTTGGCTTTGTGATCAGGGCGCCAAGATTTTATTCTATCTGACGCTGGGTGAATCCCTGTCCCATGTTGTCTGCTGTTATAAAATTATGAGGGATGGGTACCAATTTCAGCAGCTTCTGGCGCACCAGCAGCTCAAAGGCTGTGTTAGCCCATGTTCTCTTCCTGCAGTGGGCTGTGGTGCCCACTTGGCCTTTGCCAATTAAATGGTGAGTGGCAGGGCCTTCCCAGCCCAGGCTGCTTCCCATCCGAGAACCAGGGCTGGAAAAGCTGGTTCCCAGCTCTCTGTTATCAAGTTCCAAGATTCTCCATGACCCTCAGCCCAGGATGTGCACATTTATGAAGTTTTAGATGAACTGGCTTTCTTTTCCTGATGTGGTTTTTTAAAAGTGCCATTAGGCTAGCTTATAAATAAGTTTATGGAACATTTAGTTTTTAAAAAAAAGATTAAAGGATCATTTGCATGAATTCAGATGACACAAACTCGAAGCTAACTTGATTAGGCAAACACTCAGCTTTTTTGTTTTGTTTTTTCAGTACTGGGGATCAAACTTTGGCCCCTTATGCTTCCAAGGTAGGCATGGTACCATTTGAGCTAAATCCTAAGCTGTCAGTTTTTCTTACTTGGCCTGTTGTGGGGAGGCGGGTTTGGCCCATGGCCGGATTCTAGCTGATCATCAGCTGTGCATCCTGAGTCACCTGCTCAGTGAGTCTCATGTGTCCCCATCTATAAAATAACAGCACCTGGCTTGCATGCTTTCAAGGTGTGGACATAGCATGTAAAAGTGCTTCACAGCTCAGTGGCACATGGCAGCCTCCAACAAATCATTAAGAGCAGAGAGCTGGCATTAGCCTGTAAACACCACATCTAGACCACTCAAGGAGATGCCCAATGACAGTGAGCCTCAAGGTAATGGTTCTCACACCATGAACTCTTCACAGTACCCGGGCTGCATTCCATGGGGCCAGAGTCTATGTGGGGAGCCCAGGTGATCCCACCATGCAGTAAAGTCAAACCCCTCTCTCTGGAAATCTGGCTTTTCTTAGCTCAGAGTCATATCCTGGCTCGAGAGCCTGAAGGACTCCATAGGATCTGGAGCTCCAAAGGGACCAAGAGCCCTTTGGGGTTGGCAGCTACTCAATAAGAGACCAGTGTCAGGAACATGTCAGCCTTCTGGGTCACAGTGGGGCAGTTGGATAAGACAGGCCTCACAGTGTCCTGGGAATGTGCTCAGGGCCCTGGCCTCGAGCTCAGGATGATGGACATGATCACCTGGACACTACATGTAGAATGAGCAGCAGTGTGATCGGTGCTGCGTGAGGCAGGCACCAAGGGAAGAATCACTTCCAGGAGCTGTCAGCAGGGTTTCAGTTGGTTTTGGCCTGGGCTTGACAGATTAGTTAGGCCTAGACATGCGGGGACTGGTCATGCTCCCAGTCTAGCAGGCAGGGGACTAAAGTAGGGAGCATTGTGGTGGGAGCTGAGGCTGGCTGTTTGCATCCCCCAAAATTCAGGCAGCGATGGCTCTGTGTCTCCTATTGCAGCTCTGGGAGCCCACTCTGTACCCAGGACGAAGTTACTGGGGATTGAAACCTATTGCCCAATGCCTGTGAGAAGAAATGGTTTGAAAGTTTTCCAACTGCCCTTTTTTGAGTGTGGAAACTGTAGAGGAAGAATGAAAAGCAGTAAGCCATTGGGTGCTGTTCTAATATTTCATGTTTTGAAGTAACATGAAGGGCTCATCCCAACAGTTTGACTTTATTCAATCAACAGAACATGATCTCAGTGCTTCGGCCACCTCAGGAGGGCTGGGACTCTGGAGGCACCTTGTAGATCACCAGGTCATGATGTTAACTTCGTGGGGAGCTGGAATGACTTCACAGATCCAATTATATTCTCTCATGTTACAGTTGGGTAAACTAAAACTCCTGATTCTTAGCTTCTCAGTCGGGAGGGTTGGCAGCTCTGTTCTCTGGACTGAGTGCAGCAAGAGGCTTGCGGGAGACTTTTGCAGGGTGTGGTGTGATGAGGGGACCCCGGCCTTCAGCCATTCCTGTCCAACACTTGAGATATGGGCACCTAAGACCAATACTAGAATTGGTCTCTTTCTTGCCTTTCAGACTCCTGAAGGAATTTTCCATGAAAGACTGGTGTGTAGTAGCATGGCCAGCCCAGAGAAAGTGATGGTGTTTACTTTAAATATGAATACTTCGAGCAAACAAGTAGATAAAAATCGGTTCCATTAGAGTGGTGTAACCTCCTTCATCCCCTGTCCTGTCTCTGGAGCAATGCCCAGGGGAGAGAGAAAGTAGTGTTGGTGACAGCACAGGCCGTTCAGACAACCTGCACTTGAGCCAGTAGTTCCACGACTCCTTCTCTGGTGAGGAAGACCACCTCCCCAGTATTCTGGCACCAAACCTCAAAATGTGCAGGGTCCTCGAGGGCCCTCTTGCCAGCGATTATTACAAAGGGGTAGCCAAACTTGTTGGCATCTTTCAGTCTGTTTCCAATGGTCAAATGGGTCCGGTCGTCCAGCAGCACCTCCCCTTGCAGCAGAGGGGCCCCTTCCATGATGTGGTCGTGCAGGCGCTCTATGAGCTCTGTGGCTGCTGCCTCATGGCTGCCCTTCTTAGGAGGGATGAGGCAGACTTGGTAAGGGGCCAGAAGGCTAGGCCAGCGGATGCAGTCTTCTGTAGAGAGAACTTCAATGGCTGCAGCCAAGATCCGTGTCACACCTAGGCCATAGCACCCCATTTCAGCTGGGGACGGTTCACCGTGGGTGTTGACAAAGTGGGCATTAAAAATGGAGGAGTACTTGGTACCCAGGTAGAATGTGTGTCCCACCTCAATGCCTTTGGTTTCAGTCAGCGGGCCCTGGCAGGCAGGGCAGTCTCTTTGTAGTGAGTCTAGAGTCTCCACGTTGGCTGCAAAACTGCAGCTGGGACAGATGACAAGCCGGTCCTCCCCAATATCCACTGGCAGCTGGAATTCATGAGACATGGTGCCCCCGATGCTGCCCACGTCTGCCTGAGCCTTGATAAAACGCAGCCCCAACCTGTTAAAGAGGCTGCAGTAGGCATCACACACCAGGCTGTAGGTTTGCCGGGCAGCCTCTGGAGAGGAGTCGAAGGTGTACATATCCTTCATGTAAAATTCTCGGCCACGGAGAAGACCAAAGCGGGGCCTGGGCTCATCCCGAAACTTCCTTGTCACCTGGTATAGCAGGAGTGGAAGCTGCTTATAGGACAGGTTCTTCTGGGAGGCGACCAGGGCTGTGATGGCTTCCTCATGAGTTGGTCCTAAGCAGTATTCCTTGCCATACCTGTCTCTAAGCCTCAGCAGCTCCTTGCCCATCAACTGCCAGCGGCTGGTGGCTTGCCAGAGCTCGGCCGGGCTGAGGCTGGGCATATTGATTTTCTGGCCCCCAATGGCCTGCATCTCCTGGTCTATTACCCGCACCAGCTTCTCCATGGCACGGACAGTATAGGGCAGGAGGTGGTAACAGCCGGGGCTTGCTGGGAGGATCAGGCCCACCTGTAGCATCAGCCGCTGGCTCTTACAGGTCAGGCTGCCAGCCTTGCCCTCTCGGGACAGCACCTGGTCTTCCCGCAGGTTCTGTGGCTGGAACATGTGGGACAGTACCAGGCGCTGCCCTTTCCCTGGGGCATGGTGCTGACACCTATGGGGAAAGGACCTAGAGAGCTGGGGGCTGCAGGTGGCCAGCCAGGACAACGCTCTGCACCTCGCCAGCAACCCTTCCATGGTACCTGCACTGGAACACAGCGCCTGGAGAGACACGAGGCCCGGGAATGAGTGTTACTGGGCCCTGACCCCACAGCAGCTACTTGTTCTGCAGATATGAATGCTTCTGTTTCTAATATCCCTGCAGATCAAAGCACTACTTTTCTTCTGTATTTTCAAAAAATTCCATTTAAGCCAGGGATGGTGACACATGCTTGTAACCCTAATACCTGGGAAGCTTAGGCAAGATTACCTCAAGTTCAGGACCAGTGCGAATTATACAGTGACAACTGCCTAAAAACCAAAACATGACCAACAGAATTTTCATTAAAAAATTGCTCTGATCATGAAAATATCAGAGTAGCCTGCACCAAGTAGCCTGCACAGAGTGTGGACCAGGCACCCTGGATTCCTGGTGGCTTCCCACTGACTGCACCCTGTGTAGCAAGGACTTGTGCCAGAGCCCCTCTAGGCTCAGAGCATTTATCTGTAAAGTAACACTGAGCTCTACTTGTAGGCTTGCTTTGGGGACTCAGAAGTCAGGGAAGCTTCTCAGAATTGTACCTGGCACTTACTATATCCCTGATGTTGTGTTTTCTATTACAGAAAACTATGAGGGAAAATACAAGACAAAGAATATCAACTCAAATGCCTCAATGAATGCCACCATTGCTGCTGTCTTGCTGTTATCCCTTATTTCTGCAAACCCTGTCTTCTCCACCTCGCTGCTGAAATGTCAGGCTTGTGCTCACTGTCTGAGCTTCAGATCTGTCCTAACGTGTGCCTTAAGAACACAATGCCCAGCTACTGCAAAAGCCATGCGGCAACTCCCCCAAGTCTATTCCCCCCAGAGCTGCCTATGCCTGCACAGCTCCACAGTGCCCATCAGATTATCTAGGAACCTGGGTTCATCTACTCTCTGTCTTGCTATGGCTCCTGCTCATCAACCCTCTGTGCCATGGCACTCCTTCCCTCCCTCACCAGCTCCATATCCTGCAGCTCAGTCCAAGCCACTGTCACCTCCTATCTGAGCTGCTGCAACAGCCTCCCTATGCATAAGGTCTAGGGCTGCATGCCTGCCCACCTCCACCATACTCTACGCCTCAACCACGCAGAAACATCCAGCACACCAAGCGTAATAGTTTTTCTTGCTGGTAATCACATCCTCCTGTGCTGGGAATAAAGTGTAAAATCTGACCTTCCAGAGGTACACAATATCCCCAATCCTCTTCCTGCAAGCCTGGCCCCTCTGGGTCAGCATCCTGCTTCAGCTGCAACAAGCTCACATAAACACACTGCGTGTCCCCTCGCTACTCATCCTCCAGGCCTTGGGACTGCCACTCTGTCCCATCCCCGAATCTCAGACTCCTGTACACAGCCCTCAATGTCTCTCTCCTGAGTACAGGCAGATGTCAATGTCCTTAGAGACAGTGGCCTAGGAGTTCTCAAGCCCATGCAGGAAAAGATGTTGTAATGTGCCTTCCAGAACTCTTTATGGCTTCAATCTGTATCTGAGACCATGTGGAAGGACAAGTGGTATTAGGGTTGTAACTTAGGATTTGTTTGTAAGTTAAAACTAAGATTTCAGTCATAACCCAAGTTGTTCATACGTCAGGCTGGTCCTAACTTGATGGTCCACTGGAGTTTGGAATGGGATCAAAGCTTTTCGTGTTTTCATGTTGATAGCAACATGCCTTTCATCTTTTTACCCTACCATTTCCCTAAAATGCTCCAAATTGCCAGGGATGTATCTCAGTGGTACCTGACTCAAGCAAAGGTTCTGAATTTGATTCCTGGTGCTAAAAAAAATTCTCCAAACTGTTCATCATTCTAGGAATAGGCCGAAGTCTACCAACACCCAGTGACTTCAACTCATCCTTCAAGGATCACTTATTCTTGGAAGCTTCTCCAACTCCTTCCAAACAGAATGTTACTTCCTTCTCTGTGTTCCCTCTGCACACACCTCCTTAGAGTACACCATACTGGAATCACTTCTAAAAAAAGTTTTTGTTTTTGTTTTTTGTTTTTTTGAGACAAGGCCTTTCTGTGTACTCCAGCCTTGCCTTGAACTTGCTACATAGGCCAAACTGGCCTTCAACTTGTGATTTCAGCTTCCCAGGTTGAGACACTACTATGTGCAAGACACTGAGAATATATGCTTTTCATAATCTATGTTTTATTTTTTGAGACTGGGTTTCCCTATGTAGTTCAGGCTGGCCTTGAATTCAGTATAGCCCAGGCTGGCCCTGAACTTGGGCAATCTTCCTGCCTCAGCCTCCCAAGTGCTAGGGGTACAAGTTTGTGGCACCACAAACTTCATGCTCTATTAAACTATAAGTTCATGATGCTTTCTACATTGTTGGACTTCAGGACCTATCAGAATACCTAATGTTTAGGTTATTACTATTTTCTGGTTGAATGTATTATTAAATAAAGAGGAAAGGGTACAATGATAAAATGATCTGGGAAATTTAGATAAGAATTTTAAGGCCTCTCCTCATACATGTATGCCTCAAAACACCTCTGCTTAAATAGAATGATTATTACTATTTTTTGGTCTTTTGAGACAGGATCTCACTGTGTAGTTTAGTTTGGCCTCAGATTCAGTGACCCTCCTGCCTCAGCCTCCCTAGGATCTGATTACAGGCATATGCCACTACGTCTAGTGATTCGTATTATTTTCCAAGGTTATCCAGATAATATCTCAAATGTAGTAACTAACATGGCCCAGTACTTCAAACTGGCAAAGATCCGGAGTTTTCAGGTACCTGCTCTCTATAGGGCAGTCAGTCCTTTCAGCT
>PVIR01031616.1:0-19594 GCA_004026965.1 Petromus typicus
AGTATGTACATTAGCATTTGACTTAATGACCACAGGAATAGGATCTGGGGAAGACATTTTAGAATTCTGATTATTACACTGATAATACCACATGCTATTGAGGATGCAGAGCAATAATAATGCTCATACTTTCCTGTAAGAATATAAAATAGTACAGCAACTTTGGAAGACAGGCTAGTGATTTCTGAAGTAACATGCTATGCTACCCAGTTGTCCTAATTATAAGTATTTGTCCAGGTCAGTCAAAGACATGTTCACACACATATCTGTCAAGAAATGTTCTTTCAATAGATGAGTAAAGTATGTTATTTTCATAAAGACAAATACTATTCAGTGATTAAAAGTTGTGAACTATTGATTCATGCAAAAACATGGATAAATTTTAAATGTATTTTGTTAATGAATGAAGCCAGAACCAAAACCTACATATTGTACTGTTCCCTTCAAGTGACACTCTGGAAAAGGAAAATCTAAAGATGAAACTTGTCAGTGGCTGCCAGGGATTGGGTACGAGGGAAGTATGACTACAAAGGAGAAGCACCTTAGAAATTTAGGGCCAACAGGACTATTATATATGGTACCGTGGTGGTGGCTACATGATGTCATTTGTCAGAAGCTGTACAAAACAAAGATTGGATTTTACTGTAATACAAATTATTAAAAATTCATATTGCAAGTGGATGAAATTCTCCAATGGAATAATATGACTAATTTAACAATTGTATGATACAACCCCACTGAAAGTGTGAACTGGCCTCAGTAATTTGTTAACCAATGGTTTGTTTTTTTCCCCCAATATAAGACTTTTATCTGCATGTCTAAACTATTTCAGAAAGCTTTAGGAATAGTTCATTTTATTTCTGTAGCTTGACAGTTCTTATTTAATTGTTTATTGTATTGTTCCTTTTCAGGGCTATACTCTCCAAAAAAATTCGGATATACTTGTTTTTAACTATTTTTGCTTTCTAAATGAAAATAGCCATTTTAATCAGAATTCTAAGTTACTGTACAATTTTATGTTCTTACAGGAAAGTATGAGCATTACTATTGCTCTGCATCCTCATTAGCATGTGGTATTATCAGTGTAGTAATCAGAATTCTAAAATGTCTTCCCCAGATCCTATTCCTGTGGTCAAGTACATTATTTCCTTCAATAATTAACGCGTTTTTATGAACTTCAGACAATTAACATGTAGTTCCTGGCCTCATCCAAGCCTTATTGAATATATTTTTCATTGAAGAAATTTTGGATTTCAACAACAGTCACCTTCCTGAATTAACTTTTGTTGGTAAAATGTACATACCTAGATGTCATTTTGTAAAAGAAGTCCAATATCATGACCTTGAATATGTTCTGTACTGTAGTACAGATACAGGAAACCATAGCCAATTCCCTTTTGTTTCTTACCCTATACTTCATTTGACAGCTTTGGATCCTCTTTTTTAATTGACTCAGTTCTACATTGATGTCTGGTTGAAGTCCTTCCACTGAATTGTTCTAGGGCCCCTCACGGTAACTGTGTGTCCTTCTATAGTGATGTCACCATTTTCTAGAATCTTAACAATCTGATTGCTAAGAAAAATCCCCATTCTTGGGCTGGGGATATAGCTCAGTGGCTCCGGTGCCTGTCTTGCAAGTGCAAGGATCCAGGTTCAATCCCTGGTAACCACATACAATACTGGGCGTGGAGACTCACCCCAACAGCAATCTGTACCACATACCACAGTGCTGGGCGTGGTGGCTCATGCCTGTAAAACCAGCACTTGGGAGGCAGAGGCAGGAGGATTGCTGTGATGTGAGTTTGAGGCTGAGCTCAGGGCCAGCCTGAACTACAAAGCGAGACCCTGTCTCAAAAAAAAGAAAAGAAAAGAAAATTCCTCATTCTAGCAATAGATGAAGCCTGTGAAACAGTGTTTTAACTAGAGGCAGTAAGGTTAAAAACAAAAATACAACGGATCCTTGAGTTACTGCTGGCATGACATATGAACAAGTTGGGTTAATTAGGTGAATAGAAGATTCATCTGCCTCTTATTATCTATAATGTGTACTCAGGTAAACATCCCGATCTTGGCTGTTCTGACTTACAACCAACTTGTGTTACAAGCAGCCCTTGGAAAATGATTGAGTTTGTAAGTCAAGGATCCACTGTAATTATACACAAACATGTAATCTATTCAGTGAAAAGAAAAGAAAGGATTTAATCCTCTTACCATCAGAACTTTTTTTGAGATAGGGTCTTGTTAGATAGTTCAGGCTGGCTTTGACTTACTGTGTAATTGAGGGTGAATTTGCAGTAATATTTCTGCCTCAAGCTCCCAAGTTCTGGGGTTACAGATGTTTGTTATCATGCCCAACTACCATTTCTGGTGACACAGCATTAACAATACTTTTCATTTCTTTCTTGAAATATTATTTCACGTTTTTAAATTAAACTTCCACTTTCTTCTTTTTTAAGTGTCCTAAAACACTAAAAATAAGGTCGTTTTCATCAGTTTCATAGTTTTCCTAGGAATGTGTTTCATGAAGCTATATATATCCTCTGATACAGAACCATTGATAAATTTCTGGAACATCTCCCATGTGTGAACAGCCGTTCTTGGATAAGAATGTGCCTAAGCTCTGGCAGGGGATTTAGCTCAATGGTTCTGGCATCTGGGAAGAACAGGTTCTCAGTTCGATTCCCAGTGACCACATACCACAGTGCCAGGCGTAATCCCAGCACTCGAGAGGCAGCGGCTGGAGGATTGCTGTGAGTTTGAAGCCTTCCTGGGCTATGTAGTAAAATTTTTGGAAACCACAAGACAAACTTGTCCTAATGACTTTTACTCTTTTTCAGGTCTGTCTCTTCAGACTGTAATCATTCCTAGAAAGAAGAAATGACTGATCTCCAGGTATATATTAAATTGTGTCTTTGTTCTCTTCTTCTCCAATGTAAATTAAGGGAGCTGTACTATTTCATACAGCAAATTAGAAAGGGCTATATACTTAAAACATTTTCAGAGAAAATAGAAGATTAAAATTAGGGAGGAGTGGGCCGGGGATTTAGCTCAGTGGTTCCAGCGCCTGTTTTGCAAGCGCAAGGGTTTATCCCCCCAGTAACCACATACCATACTGGGTGTGGAGACTCACTCCCAGCAGCAACCAGTACCACATACCACAGCGCCGGGCGTGGTGACTCATGCCTGTAATCCCAGCACTCGGGAGGCAGAGGCAGGAGGATTGCTGAGATGTGAGTTGGAGGCTGAGCTCAGGGCCAGCCTGAACCACAAAGTGAGACCCTGTCTCAAAAAAAAAAAAAGAAAGAAAAGAAAAAGAAACAATACATATGAACATCAAGAGAAAAAGGAATAAGTTAGAGTATTTCATATAGTAGAATACTTTATAACAATCAACAACACCAAGGATTTAGCTCAAGCAGTACTGTGCCTATCTTGGAAGCATAAGGACCCAAGTTCGATCCTGAGTACAGCAAAACAAAACAAAACAAAACCCAGCAACAACAACAAAAAACCCGGATGGCTTCTGTATAAGTTAACGTGGATAGCATCAATATGGGGAAAAGCCAGAATTTTAAAAAAAGTTTCAATTTTTATGAAAATCTGACAAAATTAATCTATTATAACAGAAATCAGAGTAGTAGCATTTACTAACAAAAAGCATGAGGTAACCTGCAGTGTTGAAAACACTCAATATTTTGACTTATCAAGTAACTACTAATTGTGTAATATATCTAGCTGTGCTTGTAAGGTTAGTGTATTGTACTACATTATTCTATGCATGCCATGAAACAACTGAAAAAGAGAAGATGAGACTGTCTGCAAAAAAGGTTGGTTTGTGTGTCTTTAAAATGACCCATGTAGTTATCTTTTTCTGTGGATGTTTATTGTGGATCAAGGATAGTTTGATCATTTCTGATAAATAATAGACTGTGAGCAAGGAGTGTGTAGAGTGCCTAGTCCATATTTTTTTGTTTGAATATATATATACTCTTAATGAATTGAGTCCACAGTTCCTCATTGTTTTGTTTTGTTTTGTTTTTCACTAAGCCTTAGGATAAGTGATGTTGACTGAAGATAACTGTGCTTGTCAGGCAGGCATGGGGCACCACTGAGCTATATTACCAGATCTGACCCTCAACGCATTTCTAATAGAAATTCCCCCAGAATTAGGAAATAAGGTTTCCTCTCTTTTTTCAGATTGCTGTTGATGTTTTCTTGTGTTCATATTGTTTTTGGATGTTTTGATTTTTTTTTTTTTTTTTTTTTTTGAGACAGGGTCTCGCTTTTGTGGTTCAGGCTGGCCCTGAGCTCAGCCTCCAACTCACATCACAGCAATCCTCCTGCCTCTGCCTCCCAAGTGCTGGGATTACAGGCATGAGCCACCACACCTGGCACTGTGGTATGTGGTACTGACTGCTGCTGGGCGTGAGTCTCCACACCCAGTATTGTATGTGGTTAACTGTGGATCGAACCCGGGTCCTTGGGCTTGCAAGACAGGCACCAGAACCACTGAGCTAAATCCCCAGCCCTTGGATGTTTTGATTTTGAAATAGGAAAGGCACATTAGATTTCTGCATTGATACCACATTGTATTTAAGAAATTTTTCTTTAAAAGGCTCATTTCTAATCATGCACTCAGGAGACTGAGGCAAGAGGATTGTTATGAGTTCAAGGCCAAACTGGGCTACACAGCAAAACACTGTCTGAAAAAAATGTCTCATTTCAGGCTCAGTGTGGTGGCATATGCCTGTAATCCCAGTGCTCAGGAGGCTGAGGCAAGAGAATTGCGTCAGTTCAAGGCCTGCCTGAGCTACCTGTGATTTCAAGATCAGTCTGAACTATGTGGCAAGACCCTATCTCAAAATAAATACATACATACATACATACTCACTTATTTTTGAAACTCTTTTTTATTTTTTATTTTTTTAGACAGGATTTTGCTTTTGTAGTTCAGGCTGGCCTTGAGCTCAGCCATGAACTCACAGCAGTCTTCCTGTCTTTGCCTCCCGAGTGCTGAGAGCCACTTTGCCCAGCACTCTAGTATGTGGTTCTGATTGCTGGTGGGCGTGAGTCTCCATTCCCAGCATTGTTGTATGTGGTTACTGGGGATCGAACCTGGGTCCTTGCATTTCAAAGCAGGTGCCAGAATCACTGAGCTAAATCCCTGGGCCTCTACTATTTTCTCATATTGCAGTTTTAGTACTAGTTCTAATCATTAAAAATAAATCTTTTCTGCCTGTGACTTTTTTTTCAATATATATAAGCTTTTCTAAACCATCAGATCTTATTTTAATTGCTGTAGACATATACTCTAGGCTCATGACCAATACATCCTCATTTCCAGTATAGATTTCCCCTGATCTTTAACAAAATGTCCAACTGCTAAATCAATGGATATCTCCAATTAGATACCCTACTCTACCTCAGATGTCACCTGTTGTATTATTTCATTTCATTTATATTCAAAGTGCTAACCAGGAGCTTCTCTCTTTTTTTTTTTTTGAGATAGGGTCTGGCTTTTGTAGTTCAAGCTGGTGCTCAGCTCACTATGTAGCCCAGGCAAGCCTCAAACTCACAGCAGTCCTCCTGCCTCTGCCTCCCGAGTGCTGGGATTACAGGCATGAGGCACCATGCCTGGCATTGTGATATGTAGTACTGATTGCTGAGGGGTGTGAGTCACCATGCCCGGCATTGTGGTATGTAGTTACCGAGCATCAAACTCAAGACCTTGCTCTTGCCAGGCAGGCACTGAAAATACTGGGCTAAATCCTTTGCTCCAAAGAGCTTCTCTTTTTACCCCATGGTATAAAGGTATGCAGTTGCTACATTAGTGAATGAATGTAAACTGGCAGAATCCTCCTAGTCTGGTGGTGGTTTGGTTTGTTTAGAAAATAATATACAGTTCTAAAGGAACCTAATATTTCTGAACAGTATCTGAACAAGGCAAACTGTGTTTTGTCAACATGCCCTCAGATGGATGACTTTGAATTGAATAGAAGTGTGTTGTTACAGGAAACAGTGACATTCAAAGATGTGGCTATTGACTTCACCCAGGAGGAATGGAAGCAATTGGATCCTGCTCAAAGGAACCTGTACCGGAATGTGATGCTAGAAAACTATAACAACTTAATCACAGTGGGTAAGAGTAGTGTACTGTATAACTCAATTTTAGAATAAAGTGCTTTCTCCCAAAAAATGTTCTGAAATATATGCAACTTTTTAATTTTAGAATGAGTTTGTCTCTGATGGCTTGGCTCATGTGATCATCCATGTTGGCAAAGAAGAAAGTTATCCTGTGTTATGTTTCAGCACCAATATTCTCATTTTTTTGTCCTTCAGAATAGCTCCTTTTCCTAGGCTAACTTTGATTCTGCAGTTCTTTATTCCTGGTGAATATAATTGAGTCCCAGTCATTCCCCTTTGTTAGGCTACCCATTTACCAAACCTGATGTGATTTTCAAGTTGGAGCAAGAAGAAGACCCTTGGGTGGCAGAAGAAGAAGTATTAAGGAGACACTGTCCAGGTTAGTTGGAGGGAACCTGACAGGTGAGGGGGGCCAGGACCCTATTGTTTAATCAGTGAATGGTTGACCTATTGGAAATGTTCTCCAAAGGCGTTTTCCTAATGCCTGTTGATGTTTGAAGTAACAGTTGATGTGTGAGATCTTTATAAAATTAAAATGTCAGTTTTCAGTACCACTCCTGACTTCTTTTCTCAGAACTTAGAAGTTTTCTTGAACTCAGGACCTTGCAGTTGCCAGGCAAATGCCAGAACCACTGAGCTAAATCTCCGGCCCCTTTACCTCCAGTTTTTACACTCCCATTGTTTATTCTCATTCTATAGATTATTGCAATGATCATAAATGTTACCTACTTTAAAAATATATAAAACTTTTAGAGTATAAAAGTTATATATTGAAAAGTAATTTTTTTAACCTATTTCTCCTCTATGGTAGCCCCTCCTAGTGTCATTTATTACTTACATTTTCAAAATTTTATATTGATACCACTTTAAATTGATTGATTAACGTGGCTAGTATCATCTTTGTGGTAGTGAATGTCTTTTTCAAGAATGAATTGTCCCTGGGCCCGGGGATTTAGCGCAGTGGTTCTGGCACCTGTCTTGCAAGCTCAAAGACCTGGGTTCGATCCCCAGTAACCGCATACAATACTGGGTGTGGAGACTCACCCCAGCAGCAACCAGTACCACATACCACTGTGCCAGGTGTGGTGGCTCACACCTGTAATCCCAGCACTCGGGAGGCAGAGGCAGGAAGATTGCTGTGATGTGAGTTTGAGGCTGAGCTCAGGGCCAGCCTGAACGACAAAGTGAGAACCTGTCACAAAAAAAAAAAAAAAGAATGAATTGTCCCTTTTCTTTTAATTTCCTAGGGATGTCAAAACTGCATGCTACAAACTTGCTGAATTAGAACAACAGAAATATACTAGTCCACTTCTGGAAGCTAGAAGTCCAAAATCAAGATGTTAGAATAGCCTTATTTTCTCTGAAATCTGTAGGAGAAAGATGCTTCCTTACTTCTTTCAGCTTCTGGGAAAAATATTCCTTGGTTTATGGCAGCATAGCTCCAATCTGTCTCCCATTTTCACAGAGCATTTCTTTATTGCTTCGTCTAACATTCTTTTTATATAAAGACCCAGCATGCCCAATACAATAGCACACACCAGTAATCTCAACTACTGGGGGACTAAGGCAGGAAGATTACAAGTTGGAAACCAGCCAAGGTAATTTAGAAAGATCCCATTTCAAAATAAAAAATGAAAAGAGTTGGAAATGTAGTTCAAAGGTAGAGAATCACTGAGTTCAGTCTCAAGCACTATAAGGGAAATAAACCAGTCATACTAGATTAGAGACTTTGCCTGTTCTAGTATGGTCCACTTTTACTTATATCTGCAGTGACATATTACCAATTAAGGCCATATTTTGAGGTACTGCAAGGTAGGACTTCACTGTGTCTTGTTAGGGGCACACAATTCAGTTAATAATCACTTTTTGTTCTGGTTTATATGTTCACTTTAGAGTTTTTGAACATTTATTGTTACCTTTTTTACCAGTTTTTATTTTCATGTTTTTGTTGCTTTTTGTAAAAGAGATTTTTTCTATTGTATTTCTTAAATAGTTATTGATATAATAAAGGTTATTTAAACCAAGTACTAATTTGTATAGAGTAAATTCAGTGAACTTCTTTTAAGATGACTTTATTTTTCAAGCAAACAAGTTTATTATTGACAAATGGAATTAATTTTTCCTTTCCAACTTTTTATACCTCTGATTTATTTCTCATTTAACTGTACAAATAGTGTGATAATAGTGGTGACAGTATTCATCTTTTCTTATTCTTTAATTGCATTTGGGTTTTTCCCATTTATTGTAGTGTTAGTATTTGAAATATACTGTACTTTTTCTCAGTGATCTGTGTAATTCCATCTTACAGAGTTTTTGTTAGTGGAAAATAGATGCTGAGATTTAGCATCTTTTAATATCTATAGATAACTTGATTTTTCATTATTAACCTAGTAATATATTTCCTTATAATAATCGAATTTCTGGAAAAAAAATCTATTCAGGTATATATCTTATATTAATCTGCCTTTGAGTTACTTTTTTTTCTTTTGGGTCATTTTGATATTTTATATAGAATTTTTGTTAGTTTTTGTAAATGTAACTGATGTATAAATTTCTTCTTTGTTATTAGTAGTTTTGATCCATAAAAATCAGGAAATCTCTTTTGTTTTGTAACATTCTGCATAGCATAGAAATTGCCCCTAAATGTTTTAGAACTCTTATATGAATGAGTGAATTTTTCTTCTGTTTTATTTTTAGGAAGTTTTCTGCATCTTTTAGAGCTAGTTTTGGTAATGTACATTTTCTAGTGTAGAATTCACATTTATTTATAAAAATACATTTCATGAAATATATTTTTCCTGAAAACTGGTCTTATGATTTTTAGCCTCCTGATTTTATTTCTCTTCTATCATTTCTTCTTTATTTGTATATTTTGCATGTCTCTCATTACCTAACAGAATGATTTCTTTCAGATTCCACTGCAAAGCAATCAAAGCTATTTGTATTCACAAATACTTGCCTTTACTCATATTTCTTGGAATTTCTTTCTCAAAACTGGGGACTGTCTGTGCACTTGAAATTTGTTTAATAATGGGATATAAGGCTTTAAACTAAGTATCAATCCCAAACATTTTTTAATTTTTTGATCTTGGAAAAATTCACCTGTGATATTTATTTGCAATCTATTATAGGAGAAATATGGGGAATGGATGAGCATCAGAAAACCCAGGACAGATTTTTGAAAGAAATCTTGAAGAAAACACTGACTGAAAAAGTCGATGACTGTCACAAGAAAGTCACAAATGCATTTCCTCTGAATTCAGACTTTATTCCTTCGAGATATAATCTCTATGAATATGATTTGTTTGAAAACTATTTAGAGCACAATTTTGACTGTCATAACAATGTGAAATGCCTTATCAGAAAGAAAAATTTCGAATATAATGGAACTATGGGATCATATGGCAGTAGCTCTTCTCCTCTTGCAGTAACCCCCTTTAAGTGTAGTCATTGTGGAAGAGGTTTTAGTCAAACATTGGACCTTATAAGACACTTAAGAATTCATTCGGAAGAGAAACTTTATGAATGTAACAAATGTAGAAAAACCTTCAGCCACAAAGAAAAGCTTACTAAACATCATAAAATTCACAGTAGGGAACAATCTTATGAATGTAATGAATGTGGGAAGACTTTTATTAAAATGTCAAATCTTATTAGACATCAAAGAATTCATACGGGAGAGAAACCATATGCCTGTGGCGAATGTGGGAAATCCTTTAGTCAGAAATCAAATCTCATTGATCATGAAAAAATTCATACTGGAGAGAAACCTTATGAATGTAATGAGTGTGGAAAAGCCTTCAGCCAGAAGCAAAGCCTCATTGCACATCAGAAAGTTCACACTGGAGAGAAACCTTATGCTTGTAATGAATGTGGTAAAGCCTTCCCTCGAATTGCATCGCTTGCTCTTCATATGAGAAGTCACACAGGAGAAAAACCGTACAAATGTGATAAATGTGGGAAAGCCTTCTCTCAGTTTTCCATGCTTATTATACATGTTAGAATACATACAGGTGAGAAACCTTATGAATGCAATGAGTGTGGAAAATCTTTCTCTCAAAGCTCAGCTCTTACAGTACATATGAGAAGTCACACTGGTGAGAAACCCTATGAATGTGAGGAATGTAGCAAAGCCTTCAGCCACAAGAAAAACTTCATTACACACCAGAAAATTCATACTAAAGAGAAACCTTACGAATGTAATGAATGTGGGAAAGCTTTTATTCAAATGTCAAATCTTGTTAGACACCAGAGAATTCATACTGGAGAAAAACCTTATATATGTAAGGATTGTGGCAAAGCTTTCAGCCAGAAATCAAACCTCATTGCTCATGAAAAAATTCATTCTGGAGAGAAACCTTATGAATGTAATGAATGTGGTAAAGCCTTCAGCCAAAAACAAAATTTTATCACTCATCAGAAAGTTCATACTGGGGAGAAACCTTATGACTGTAATAAATGTGGTAAAGCCTTCTCTCAAATTGCATCTCTTACTCTTCATTTGAGAAGTCACACAGGAGAAAAGCCTTACGAATGTGATAAGTGTGGGAAAGCCTTCTCTCAGTGCTCACTGCTTAATTTACACATGAGAAGTCATACTGGTGAGAAGCCCTATGTATGCAATGAATGTGGAAAAGCATTCTCTCAGAGAACTTCCCTTATAGTACATATGAGAGGTCATACAGGTGAGAAACCCTATGAATGTAATAAATGCGGAAAAGCCTTCTCCCAGAGTTCTTCCCTCACTATACATATACGAGGTCATACAGGTGAGAAACCCTTTGACTGCAGTAAATGTGGAAAAGCTTTTTCTCAGATTTCATCTCTTACTCTTCATATGAGGAAACATACAGGTGAAAAGCCCTATAACTGTATTGAGTGTGGCAAAGCTTTTAGCCAAAAGTCACACCTTGTTAGACACCAGAGAATCCATATTCATCAGAAACAGTGTTCATAGTGTGCATGTGGACAAGCCCTCAGAATCAATTAACACGTCATGGCGTGTTACTGGTTCTAGAGCAGAAACCCATGAATATGGGAAAGCCTTGTGAAGAAGCTTCACAAACTTATATAACATTAGAGAATTATTACCAAGGTGAGCAGCTGTGTGAAAAATCTTCAGCAGACACCTTACTCAATGATGGAGTTTAATATTCAGATCTGAAAGAAGATATGTGCTGTTGGCATAACATACTACTCAAGCTCCCAGCTAATATATGAAACAAGAAAAGATGGATAAAGAAAGATAAAGTACCCTTTTATGTACAAACTAGCTAATTCAAAATATGCTGAAGGAAAATATGTAAGAATAAACAATGAATTGTGAGACTTATCCATAAAGATATAGAATATGTTGAGCTCAGAAGAACACCTGAAAAATTGAGAGAAATGTAATTATTTTAGAAAAGGCAACATTATAAAGACATATTCTCTCCAAAATCTCTGATGTATTTCACTCAAAATTTACACTAGTTTTACTTGAGTTTCACAAACTGTTTTAAAATGTCTGAGAAGTGAACAGATCTCAACTAGCTGAAACAAATTTGACAGAGCAAAACAACTTGGGAAGACACTATTATCATTACATAATTAATTCATTTAGAGCTGTTGTCATTTCAACTGTGTTGTTCAGACTAAACAGTGGAAACAGTGAAGATTGATAGAACAAACCGAGAAGATATGGGAATTTTGTATATGATAATTGTGTTGAAATCATTGGGGTACAAATGGGCTACTCACTAAAGATTTATCTGAGCAAAAATTTGCTCTCTGCCTTATAATGTATACAAAAATAAAACCCAGATAGATCAAGGACCAGAATATAAAATTACAATTCCAAAACCCTGATGAAAATAAAATGTGTTACTTCAGAGTAATGGGATTTCTTTTAAAACAAAGAAACAAGGGACAATCATTCTGTTTTGGTAGTTTGATCTCAAAAATGCCCACATGGTATGGACAAAAATATACCTGTCACTATGTTCACTGTATTGTGGCTTTTACTACCCTAAGTTGGAATATACCTTAAGTTTTTATCAATAGATCAATACCATATGTTTATATCTACAGTGGAATATTGTACAGTATTTAGAAAAAAGATACAGAATTCATATATAGTTACACGGATTGATATATTGAGAGGAAAAAAAGCAGAATTCACAACGAAACATTTAAGAGAACAATGAAAGACAGCATTTACATGTCAATCGCCTTTTAAGATATGGAAAGGTTTGCTGTGAATTGTTACATTGACCTGTAATATTTCTTAATAAAAGAATAAAAGCAAATGCCACAGTGTTAACAAGTCTGTCCAAATTAGTTATATGAGATTTTAAAAACACCTCGTCTTTATTTTCCCAGTATTTATAGAATAATAGTCAAATGGATGGGGGAAACATGGGTCTGTACGGCCAATTTTAAAATGGATTTTTGATCAGCAACCTAACATTAATAGAAAATTCTCCTGACACAAAACAAGACTCTTGCTAGGAATAGCACTAAAGAGGAAGGAGTGAGGGACCAAACATAGGCCCCAGTGCCATGCTCTCATGATCCACCAGATACTCCAGAAAAGTACTCCCTCAGTTCCCTGGACAGACCTACAGTCAGTCAAATCGACACCACTTTAAGCATTACCAGATGTACACCACATTTTCAAAATACTGTGACGCCCATAATATGTATTGGTTTTCTTTTTGTTTTTGAGATTTTTTTTTTTTTTTTTTTTTTTGAGACAGGGTCTTGCTTTGTAGTTCAGGCTGACCCTGAGCTCACTATGTAGCCCAGGCGAGCCTCTCAGCAGTCCTCCTGCCTCTGACTCCCAGGTGTTGGGATTACAGGCATGAGCCCGTCACTGTTGTTTGTGGTACTGATTTCTGGTGAGTGTGAATCTCCACACCCAGCATTGTTGTATGTGGTTACCAGGGATCAAACCTGGGCCCCTGAGCTTGTAAGGCAGGCGCTGGAACCACTGAGCTAAATCCCTGGCCCAGGATCTTGCTTTTTTTTTTTTTTTAGGTTTTTTGAGACAGGGTCTCGTTTTGTGGTTCAGGCTGGCCCTGAGCTCAGCCTCAAACTCACATCACAATCCTCCTGCCTCTGCCTCCCGAGTGCTGGGATGACAGGCGTGAGCCACCACGCCCCGCACTGTGGTATGTGGTACTGGTTGCTGCTGGGCGTGGGTCTCCACACCCAGTATTGTTATGTGGTTACCGGGGAATCAAACCCGGGCCCTTGCGCTTGCAAGACAGGCGCCGGAACCACTGAGCTAACTCCCCGGCCCTCAGGATCTTGCTTTTTGTAGTTCAGGCTGACCCTGAGCTCATTACGAGGCCCAGGCAAGCCTCGAACTCACAATAATCTTCCTGCCTCTGCCTCCTGAGTGCTGGGATTACAGGTGTGAGACACCATGCCCAACATTGTGGTATGTGGTTACCAGGGATCGAACTTGGGTCCTTGTTCTTGCAAGGCAGGTGCTGGAACCATGAGCTAAATTTCCAGTGGCTCAAACTCATGATCCTCCTGCATTAGTCTTTCATAGTGCTGGGGTTATAAGCACCACACAAGACTATCTTCTCATAGGGGATGCATTTTTTTTCCCGCTGTCTCTTTAAAGGAGTTTCATGATAATGACAGCAATTTTGCCTGAAATTCATGTGCAGTCTTACTCTCCAAATATAATAACTATTAAAAGGAAAAGGAGGGCTGGGGATTTAACTCACAGGTTACTGTGACTCGCTTGGAAGCGCAAGGTCCCGAGTTCCTTCCTGGTAGCCACATACCACAATGTAGGGTGTGGTGGTTTATACTTGTACTCCCAGCACTTGGGGAGACATAGGCAGGAGGATTGCTGTGAGTTCAAGGCTGGCCTGGGTTACATAATGAGTTCGGAGCCAACATGAACTACAAAGTGAGACCCTGTCTCCAAAAAAAGGTCAAAGTGTATGTAAACAGATAACACAGGAGGAGTTAATGATGAAATCAAGCACAGGAACTTGAAGAGTAGACCTGAGAGTTGTTTGCCGATGGGATACAGGATTTTAAATTCATTCCTTGTCTTTTGTCTCCCAGTATAAGGGTCAAGTCCCAAACAACAGTGACCCAACCCTTCTTTTTGACCTGGTAGTAGAAACTAGTGCAAGTCAGACATCCTTTGGAATTTGGGTGAAGGAAGTTTGTACTTGGGCATCTCTAAAATCAGCTCCACGTGGATGCTGTTAAGGCTCAACACTTGCACCCTCTGGAGAAGTGGCCTAGGCACACATGGGCCCACTTCCGCCACCACAGGGCAGTGCAGGAATGCTACACCGGAAGGGAGGGAGTAGAGACCAAGGTGTTTGCAGACAGCCTTGAAGTGCCACAGACCCCCATCCCCTGCTTACCACCTGCTAGTCCAGTGGTGATGAACCCATGACACGCATGCCTCAGAGGCTGTTTGCATCACTGAAATCACTGCCGAGGAGGCTCTGCTACGTCTGGCCGCAGGCACAGCAGGCTCAGAAGTCTCTGAACTGCCTTGGGAGCCATTCTCCCACTGCCTTTGCTGGAAATGAGCCCATAGACTCAGTTTGTCACTGTAATAATAAAGCATTGAAAGATCAAGAAATCTCTGACGAGGCTTTTACTTTTTTTTTTTTTTTTGAGTCAGGGTCTCGCTTTTAGTTCAGGCTGACCCTGGACTCACTATATAGCCCAGGTCACCCTTAAATTCACAGTAGTCCTCCTGCCTCTGCCTCCCCAGTGTTTAGGGATTAGAAGTATGAACCATCATGCCTGGTATTGTGGTTTGTGGTATCTAGAACTGAATTCAGAACCTTGCACTTGCTAGGCAGACACTAAATCCTCGGCCCTTTTCTTTCTTTTTAAAAATTATTTCAGGGGGCCGGGGAATTACCTCAGTGGTTCTGGCGCCTGTCTTGCAAGCACAAGGGCCTGGGTTTGATCCCTGTTAACCACATACAGCAATACTGAGCGTGGAGACTCACACTACCAGGAATCAGTACCACATACCACAGTGCTGGGTGTGGTGGCTTACACCTGTAATTCTAGCACTTGGGAGGCAGAGGCAGGAGGATTGCTGTGATGTAAATTTGAGGTTGAGCTCAGGGCCAGCCTGAACTACAACGCAAGACCCTGTCTCAAAAAAAAAAATTTTTTTTTTAGATAGCTTTTCTTTTTGAGAGAAAAGAATCACTTTGTAAAGATTTATTTTAAGGCCTTGAAAGCATTCAGACCAATCACAGTAGAACTTCCATAACATCTCACAATGCATAAACACCTACCATAAAAGAGTTAAATGTGCAAGCAAACTCCTAACGGTATAGATTCTCAAAATCAGTGGCTTTTTAATGAGAGGTAGAGTACCACTGTGTAAAAGAACTTTCACACAAGAGAACATAACAGCAAAGCAGGCTACTAAGACAAAACACAAATCTGTCTTTACAATTTCTCCATTTATTTTTCCCTTTGCTTCATAAGTCCCTGATAATTGAGAATTCTTTCAAGCATGAGATTTCTAACATCAAAAATTATATTTTCAGTGTAGCGGATGGAGGAGAAGGGTCATTCAGTGGCAGAGAGCTTGTCTAGCATGTACAAGCCCCTGGGGTGAGTCCTCAGGATAATTAAAAATTTAAAATCCAAAGTATTTTTATAAAGAAAGGAAAAAGCATTGTTTGTCATAAATTCATACAACACACAGAAAAACGCAGCTGGGTGTGGTGGTTCACGCCTGTAAAACCAGCACTCAGGAAACTGAGGCAAGAGGATCACCACAAGTTTGAGGTCACCCTGGACCACACAGTGGAACTCTGTCATAAAAACCAAACATAAAAAGTAAAACAGCCAATCTAACTAAATTGATACATGCATCCCTTTTCTCTGAGAACTTTACATATTTTTCAACATACTGTATAAATGTTTATTGAACAGTAATTAGGGAAAATGAATTATCTTAAAAATTACCTACTATAGGGGCCGGGGAGTTAGCTCAGTGGTTCCGGCGCCTGTCTCGCAAGCGCAAGGACCTGGGTTCGATTCCCGGTAACCACATAACAATACTGGGTGTGGAGACCCACACCCAGCAGCAACCAGTACCACATCCACAGTGCTGGGCGTGGTGGCTCACGCCTGTAATCCCAGCACTCGGGAGGCAGAGGCAGGAGGATTGTGATGTGAGTTTGAGGCTGAGCTCAGGGGCAGCCTGAACCACAAAGCGAGACCCTGTCTCCAAAAACCTAAAAAAAAAAAAAAAAAATTACCTACTATATCTTTCAGCCTTTCTCCACCTGACCTGTTCCCTGGCAAAGGGAACAATGACTTGCTGTACAATCTGAGGTGACACAAAGCAAACTAACTTTTATTTCTTTTAAGTATCCAAAGACTTCAACCTTTTTTTCTTTTTCTTTCTTTCTTTCTTTCTTTCTTTCTTTCTTTCTTTCTTTCTTTCTTTCTTTCTTTCTTTCTTTCTTTCCTTTCTTTCTTTCTTTCTTTCTTTCTTTCTTTCTTTTTTTTTTTTTTTTTTGAGACAGGGTCTCACTTTGTAGTTCAGGCTGGCCCTGAGCTCAGCCTCCCAACTCACATCACAGCAATCCTCCTTCCTCTGCTTCCTGAGTGCTGGGATTACAGGCGTGAGCCACCACGCCTGGCACTGTGGTATGTGGTACTGATTGCTGCTGGGGTGAGTCTCCATGCCCAGTATTGTATGTAGTTAACCGTGGATCGAACCCGGGTCTTTGCGCTTACAAGACAGACACCAGAACCACTGAGCTAAATCACCGGCCCTCATCCTTTTCTTTTTAGTTTTTTGAGACAGGGTCTCGCTTTGTAGTTCAGGCTGGCCCTGAACTCACTATGTAGCCCAAGCGTGATTACCAGGGATTGAACTCGGGGATTTGCATTTGCCAGGCAGACGCTGGAAGTACTGAGCTAAATCCCTGGCCCTTATTAAATTTTTTATACCTTTCCTTAAAGCTACAAGTGCTCTCCACATTAGCTTTAAATTATATTGAGTGTGTGTAAGTAAAACAGTTTAGATTTACTCTGGAATTTATAATCATTTTAAAAATAGATAAGCTGCTAAATGCTTCATCATTTAACTGGCTCTTAAATAGTTGCTCATGGGAGGAATAAATAAGTACTTTCTTCGAAGAAACTAGCACATATCATGAAAGGCTATGTGTTTATTTATTTATTTTGAGACAGGGTCTCGCTCTGCCTCAAACTCACATCACAGCCTCTGCCTCCCGAGTGCTGGGATTGCAGGCATGAGCCACCATGCCCGGCACTGTGGTATTTGGTACTGGTTGCTGCTGGGCGTGAATCACGCCCAGTATTGTATGTGGTTAACCGGGGATCGAACCCAGGTCCTTGTGTTTGCATGACAGGTGCTGGAACCATTGAGCTAAATTCCTGGCCCAAGGCTATGTGTTTATTTAAATCCCGAGGAAGCCTGATGATGAAGTCTGTTTTTCCTAAGTCTTCTCCTAATAGGTCAGTGGTTGAGTACTGGCCTACTGCAAGGGTGGCGGACCTGTGGCACATTATGCTGCAGCGGGCTGTGTTATCACTGAAAACTCTTAAAGCTTCACCATCACTGGCCGCGTGGATGTGAGGCCCTCGATTTCATCCCCAGTGCTGGGGGGAGGGGAGTGGTACAGGTGTACACTTAATCCCTGTGAACATAATGAAGGGATGGAAGGGAAGGGACTAATGGCAGTCTCTTCCGTGTACAGGTGTAGGATATTCCCAACTATTGAAAACAAAGAACCATTGTGAAGAAAAATGTTGATAAACAATATCTACTATTAATGAGAAAAATTATTCGACACCAAAATGCGACCTACAGAATTAAAATAATACTCATTTTTCTGTTTTAAAAAAACAGTCTGATAGGCAGAAGGGATCTAGGCCATTTAGAATTTAGGAAAGTATACAAAAAATGGAGGCAGCAAAATGAATTGACTAATATGAGAGATGAGTTAAAACAAACTTCACAAAATTCTTTTTGTTTGTAATAATGTATTAATGTAGAAAATATCAAAAATACAGCATGGAATTTCCTACTCAGGTTTATATTATCAAGCGTCTGCTTAATGCATTTATGAGTCTTCTTTTTACCCATACTTTGGTATATTTTATTTATGTTATAAGACCGCCTTTCTAGTGGGGTTCATATTCCATAAAGAAGAATTTGGATTTTTTTTTTTTTTTGAGACAGTCTCACTTTATAGTTCAGGTTCTGTCCTGAACTCAGCCTGGATCTCAGCAATTATCCTGCCTCTGCCTCCATTGTCGTCTGTGGTAACCGGGGATTGAACCTCGCCCCTTGTGGTTGCAAGGCAGGCACTGAAACCACTGAGCTAAATCCCTTGTCCTTGATTTTTTTTTTTTTTTTAACAGAGTCTTGCCTTGTATTTCAAGCTGGTCCTGCGCTCAGTATGTAGCCCAGGCCAGGGTGAACTCACAGCAATCCTCCTGCCTCTGCCTCACAAGTGTTGGGATTACAGGTGTGAGCCACCACACCAGGTAGAAATCTTTGAAAATGGGCCCGAGGGGCGTTTCCGTGGATTTTCAGATGCCAGTAGTGCCAGTCCACCCGCTGCTCACACCATCCATGAACATCTCCGCTGCAGCACTGGCCCCGCCGTAGTGAACGCCGCTGCCTGCCTCAGCTGGAAGATCGTTTACTGTGGGCTTAGGAAGGTGGGTGGCGCGTTTGCCGAGCTGCTTTGCCCCGCACCACCTGCCCGGGCAGAAGGACAGCGGCCAAATGGGCCCCGCGGGCACCTGCGACACGCAACGGGAGGTCCCTACACCTCAGACCCAACAGAAGCCTCCAGAGGACTCAGGGGTGAGAAGCCCCAAGGCCGAAGTGGGGGACCGGATGCGGGGCGGGGAAAGCTCCCTGGCCGCGCGAGGTCAGCAAGTCTTTTCGCAGACGCCCACTTCCGTTTTTCTGAGGAAACAGCAATGTAAAACTTCGTGTAACTTATTATTTTCCAGAGTCCTTGTCCTTTTCATAGCTTTTTTTTCTGGATGGTAAGACTGCGCATGAATTTCAGACAAAATTGCTGCCATTGTCCTGAGACCCATTTTAAGAGACAGCTGGACAAAAATGCTTCCCTTTAGCCGGCCATGGCGGCTCACATTGCAATCCCAACACCTGGGAGGCAGAGGCAGGAGGATCTTCTTGTGCGGTGGTACATGTCTATAACCCCAGCACTCCGAGAGACTGATTCAGGGCGCTCAAGAGTTTGAGCCCAGTCTGAACAACTTAGCATGACTTTGTCTCAGAAATAAAATATAAAAAGGTGACTGGGTATGTAACCTGGCGTGAAGCTCTGGGTTCAATCCTCAGCACTGCCAGAATCAAGCAATTAAAGCAAAGTAAGTAATGAAAGAGGGCTGAGAATGGAGCTCAGTGAAACAAAAAATGGTTTCACACTGAGTT